>OY294046.1:13274307-13579307 GCA_958510825.1 Brachypterus glaber
GCGGCAACCAAAAATTTTAGTTGGGACACTCCTATAAGTGTATAATTTTTTCAAACTAGATAAAAGTGGGTAAAAATAGAGTTAAGCTTTTTTGTCATTACTTGCTTTAAATCGATGGAAAAGTCAAAATTTTGCTTAGCAGTGACAATAGGGCGAATATTCTTGCACAGTAAAAATATACCTACTTCAATTTACAAAAAAAAACTTTTGTAATCATGTATGTCATATAGATATTAGTTTCAGGGATATACAGGTAAACCACTCTAAAAAATAACCTTGTTTTCGCATGCGCGAGACTACCACCAATGAAATAATGGCATCAGGTGTACGCTTCTCATTATTGGATTGGATTTACTCGCATACAAAAACAAGGTTATTTTAAGTATGGTTTACCTGTAGCTATTAAAATATATTGCCAGCCTTCTGGAAAGGGTATCCGTTTAAGTCTATTTTAAAATTAATATACTTTTAATATATAATTGCATTATTTATTTCTATGACATAAAAATTATGTAATAATATAGATCAACGATTGTTATGTAATTCAATAAATACGGCTGGTACGGCATGTCATACAAGAATTATTGTTGCAAAAATATTAATATAACAATACCTTATCTGAAAAATGATGATTTATTATATTCTTGGCAAGAATAATATAAAGTACTACCTACTAAACTCGGCGCATTAATATCTGAGTAACAAATTGGATCAAGGAGGCTATTGCCAATTTTTTGTGGAGCAGCGGTTACTAACCAAGTTAGGGGAATATGTATTTCTCTCTCTTTTTAACTCATCAATTAAACAGAGAAAGAGTAACATACTGGTTAACCGGCGTTACCACAAAAAATTGACTTATGATTAGTGGTATAAAATTGACTTTTAGTGATATTTTTATTACGCATTAGCCAATTTTTTGTGGAAACACCGGTTAACCGTACCGTTTTTATCCCCACCACTAAATTCGTATAGCCGACAATTCTCACAAAAACGCATTGGTTATTTTCTTGAGGTTTTGACAAGTCACTTACCTAACTTCTCCCAAAAAACTGATAAGGTATATATTTTTTATATTTCCTTTGGATAAGATATGATGAAAAAGCACTTAAACTACATTTTCAAGTTTATTTGCTCATGGGGAAGGTAATAAACAACAATTATAGGTTTAAATAGTTTTTTATATAAGATTTTAATTTTAAACCACATAAGCAAACACTTAGAAGTTAGAAAATAAAAGTTGAAATACCTTACCTACTCTATTTTTTACATTTTGCATACAAATCGAGAAAAATTCCCAAAGGCCTGTGAATTATGGTGTAAATAAACAATTTATAGGTTAAGTTTTTACGGTTAACCGTATCTAACTCACCTCCGAACCTGTGTTAGATGCGGCTACTGCCGGTTAGTGACGTCATCGCTTCCCCTCACTTACGGTATGTAACCGATTCTCACAAAAACGAGTTTCAGTAACCTGGTTAGTTCAGGTGACCCGACAAAAAATTGGCTATTGTGCTTTTGATAATTTTTGACATTTAGATTAAAGTAACTGTCATGTTACGTCTTACAAATTATTATAGAAAGTTTTTAAAAAGTGTAAATTTGTTAAAAGTTATAATAAAAGTAAGTTTTTTATTTATAATATGCTATTAAAATAAAATTTTACCCTACCTGAGCTTAAATTATGTTTTTTAAATAAAATTATGAACTGTATTTTGTTAACTCGCCCAAAACAAAATTTTCACATCGTTTACTGTAAAACCCTTATTAAGCAGTGTATTATATTAATGAATTTTTAACAAAACATTTGTAGATGGATACTTTAGTTTCCTTTTTAAAGATTTTTCTTGTAATTTCTTTTTGCTTTAATTATTTGGATTTTTTTCTTAAACGTCAAAATAATGTTTGTATTCACAATGAATTTAAAACTTGATAGCAACCTTACATAGGGAATTACATTTATTGTACCAACCATACAACAAAAAACAAATAAACATCAACACAGATTGATTCTGCGTTGAGTTTAGGTTAGATTAAGTTAATACTGTTTGGTTTTTCGGCTAAACTCATTAAATGGGTTATTAGTTTCTTGATTGGTCGTACACAGAATGTTAGAATAGCTGGGTGTATTTCTTATTTAATTGAGGTACCATCCGGCGTCCCTCAGGGATCTCACTGTGCGCCTTTATTTTTTCTTATCTTTGTTAATGACATTGGTGAATATATAGCGCACTGTGAATTTCTTATGTTCGCGGATGATCTCAAAATATTTAGGGTAGTTAATTCTATTGCCGATGTGTTACTACTGCAACAAGATCTTGACAGATTATTTGATTGGTCAGTTACAAATCGCCTTGAATTAAATGTTGGTAAATGTTGTTTTATCAGTTTTTTTACTGGTTCCAAAAAAATTAACTCGTATTATTATTTAAATAACTCACTTTTAAAGTATGAATCTTCTGTTAAAGATTTGGGAATTTTATTTAATGAAAATGTCAATTTTTCTGACCATATACGATCTGTTTGCTCTAAAGCTAGTAAAATGCTTGGATTTGTAACAAGAAACCTATCGGAATTTTCAACTAATAGTATAAAAAGTGTATATAGAGCATTAGTTAGATCAAATCTAGAATATTGTTCCATTATTTGGTCACCTTTTTATCAAAATGATAAACTGCTAGAAAGAGTGCAACATAAAGCTCTTAGATTTATAGCATTTAAATTAAATTTTGTTATAAGGGATCATGACTATGCAATTGTCCAAGACTTAACCAATTTAAAGACCTTACAATCGAGAAGAACGTTATCGCACTTGTGCTTCATTTATAAATTGGTCAATGGATTGTTGGATAGCCCTGATTTATTTAATTTAATAAAGTTTAGTGTCCCTAGGGCTGGTATTCGTAATTCTGTAACGTTTTATATTGATATGAAACGCACAAATTACAGTTCAAAAACTGCTTTAAATCTAGCTCTTAAGTATTTAAACGATTGCCACATTGATGTATTCAGACATTCTCTGAATAGCTTTAAGAATTTAATTTTGCCTTGGTTATTTTAATAATTTAATAAACTTTATAATATTTAGTTATAATTGATAATTGTTAATTATAATTATAATAGAATTGTAAACTGTAATGGGGTAGTCCCGTATATAAATAAATAAATAAATAAATAAATAAATAAAGTATTGTTATTTGTGACCATTAGTTGTTATATGATGATTTTTAATCATGATTACAGTGATTTGACTAGCCAAATAGAATTTGCCTAGGTAGATACCATTTGCCTAAAATTATCATTTTGATGCTAATAGTATATAGTTAAATATGTATATAGTATATCATATGTATATAGTATACCGGTGTCCCAACTCTATTTACCCAACGATAACATAAATAAATAATCAAATTCTGCGAAAACCATCTTAAATAAGACAACTTAAACTATCTTTTAGGGTATATTTAATACTTTCAGCTCTTAAAATGTGAGCAGGGGGGCATAGGAGGACATTTTTTTAAATGGAAAGGGGGGTCGTGTGATACATTATTTTAAAGCCTTTTAAATTCTCCATTAAACTATATATTTTTTATATGTATTTTCTCTCGTTCTAATTATGTAATAATTAAAATAATTCTTGGTTTATAGAACTGCGTTTAAATTTATAAAGACAAAATTTCCCAACGTTTCACCATTTATTGAATTGGGATCTTCAGGGGAAAAATACAACAAAAATATTACTTAAAATACAAAAAATTAAATTAATGACATTGACAAGAAAAATAAAGGTAACAAATTAAAAATAAGGTAAATTGAGGTTTCAAGGGAAAGTATTAAGTTTGAGATGTGGAAGTGTAAGGCGTAAGTTAAAATGTACAATTTTTAACTAGGTGGCGTATATGAAATTCCTTAGATGAAAGAAAACAAATATGCCCATATGCATGAAATTTTGTCTTTATAAATTTAAACGTAGTTTTATAAATCAAGAATTATTTTAATTATATATTTTTTAATTTTTTTAACATTTTTTTTGGGTTTAAAATAGGGTTGAAAATTTTTGTCAAAATTACTCTAAAAAATCAAACAGTTTTTTTAAAGTTACTAATTTCATGATGAAAAAACCTAAATTATACTTTTAAACTAATTTTAATTAACATAAATAAAAATTTACAAAAAAAAAACTCAAAAAGTAATTTTTTAGCACAAAAAATTATAGAATCAAAACCTTAAAAAATTGTTAAAAAAATTAAAAAATATACAGTACAATAGAGAACTTTATTTGCTTCCATTAAAAAAAACTTTTTTCAGTATGTAAACATTAATCGTTAATTATGGAACTACTATATTAAATAATAGTTATTTATGGTACTAGTGGGTAAAGTAAGTAACCTGCGAGGCGTCAGCCAAGCAGGTTACTTTTCGAGAGGGCTATATCGGTTTACCCATGAGTGCCATACAAGGTTTTATCCAATAAATAGCTTAGGAATTCATATTTTTATTAAAAATTTTAATGACATTTAAAAGAAAATAATTTGACAAGTGACAGTTGAGTGGGTAAAATAAATAATTATCCACTCAATAAAGTAAAAGCCATGCGGGGGTTATTATTATCTATTTAAAATAAAGCTGGTAATTGTCTCATTATCTGTATGTATTGGATAAACTAATTTTCTTATTGCTGGAGTAATCCATTGAAAACCGTGCAATTTTAATTTATTTGGGCCCTCGACCAGTTCCAAAAAAATAATATTTTGGATGTTGTTAAACCTATATATGTATACTCCAAAACCATTTTTATTTTTTATTATATATTGCTTCGTGGAAACTCTCCCAAATTTGAATTTTCCTGATTTTTGCATGTTGGAAAACTTGATATTTCTTGGTTGTTAAAATAGATAGTAATATGGAACAAATGCCAATTTTTTAAACAACTATTGGGCTGCCTTTTTTGTCGAAAACACTTTTTCCCCAAAATATTTAAAATATTTTAAAATGGCATCCAAAGTTTGACATAAAATTCAACAAAATCACGACTTTTAAATTTCAATAGTGTTTGGGAAAATGCAATATACTATTTACTGTGAATAGTACATAATGGAATGAGTAGCATTACATATCTTCACGCCTTTTTTTACCAGGTATTTGTTATTTACCTAATTTAAAAAAAAAATTGTTTAAGAAGTTTCAGTTTTTCCCCACCACGGATGCATTTTTAAAAATAAAAAAAATATTTTAAGACTGCATGCACTCGAAAAGTTCTTTTTAACATTTTTTTTTTTTAGTTTTTTTACCCACCATAGGCATATTTTTTTTAATTTATTGAAAACAATATCACTAATCGATGTAGAACTCATTACTGGGTGCAAAACTAAAAGGTTTTATATTTTTATTTATTATATTTTTTGAACCAAGAAAAAGTTAAAAAATTATAATTTTATAAGTGTAAAGTTTTGTAATTAATTATAATTACTTAATTAGACCATTTTTTGATAGAATTAATGATCTATTAATTATTAGGCAAGGTAATAAATATACCTACTTATTTTTGTGTAATGAATAGGTGTAGAAAATTATTATATTTTAAAACACTTTCACTTGAGAAATTTTCAATATAATTAAAAATTTTAAAAATTAATTAATTTTACTCTAAATTAAAATTGTTGATTTAAGTTCAAGGTTTTTATTGCACAATAAATATCAAGAATTTTATTTTGTCGAACTTGAAATATCTGAAGGGAAGGGTGGGCCATCATGAGACTTTTAAACATTTTCTAATGGGAAAATAAAAGAACCCCATTGATAGGGTGTTTAAAAAATATTATTTATGTATAGAGGCCCACCCTGAATTTCGATCCTTTTTATTGCAAACAATGAGGTCAATTAAATAATTTACACGTGTCTCTATAGCCTTAAGGTTTAAACAAGCCGTGAAGATAGGTAATGCTACGCATTCCATTATATACACAGTCGAGTCGTAATTATTTCCAGAAAACAAACTTTCATGAAAACAGTTAATTATTCTCGCATAATTCTTAGTCTCTTGCGTAATAATAAATTAAAATTATAGGGTTACATATACACGTTTATTAAAAATTAAAGGTTTTTCATATTTTAAATAAAAATAACTTAACATCTATATACGATTAATTTTTTTCTTCAAACAAATTTGTTCAAGATAACAATCCGAAAATATCTGAATTTCATTCAATTTGACCGTGGCACTTATGCTCTGGGGATACCCAAATATGGCATTAATTAATTTGTTTATGCAAAAATTTTTGTAGGGGGTATTTTAGAATGCTAAAACCGAATATGGTGTTCAAAGTTAAAAACTCAAAATAGTGGGTCCAATATAGCCTCTATAATAGTTAAATTTACCTATAAATGAAGTTTTACTTTAAATTGGTAATGTGCTTTTTTGGGTTGATTAAATTAAATTTGACAATAGGAATAAAAAATATAAAATGGCGTATTTAAAATGGCTTCAATAATCCTTAAATATTAAACTTTTTTTATTTTTTTTTGACATAAATATTTTTTTTTATTACGGATTTATCTAATTTTTATTATTTTATCTATTTTTAATTATTGTCAATTACTTACATACCAAATTTCATGTTTCTATAACCTCCCGTTCGATAGATATACATGTACAGGTCGGCCATCTTGTTTTGTTGATTTTTGTTTATCATTATACCAAATATATACCACTCTACATACCGAATTTCAAGTTTATAGGACCTTCCGTTTAAAGATATAACATCTAGAATAACATTGACAGGACGGCAATCTTGTTTTTGGTTTTGTTGATTTTTGTTTTTCATTGTGCCCCTAAATACCGAATATCAAGTTTTCAGGACCTCCAGTTGAAAAAATGTCACTTTGACAGGTCCGCCATCTTGTTTTTTTGGTTTTGTTGATTTTAGTTTGTCATTGTAACCCTACATACTAAATTTCGAGTTTTTACGACCTACAGTTCGAAAAATGTAAGTCCATTTTTTAAATATTCAGCTGTGTATCATTTTACGTATTATTTTCTTGGTGAAACCAAAAAATCGACACCACTTTTTAAGAAACGACATACCTCATATATAGCTTAAGCTTAGCTACAATTTGGTGCAAAAAGTTCTAAAAAATCCTGTTGAACTTCGAGGAACTTTTAAACGAAAGTATGTCATAAGCTAAAAAACCCAAAGATCAATATATAACCTAAGAATTAAGTACACAAATTCCTTTTTATATATATTATTACGGTAAATTATAGTTTATATAATGATGTAAGTCTACAACAAAAAAGGGGAGGTACAACTATTGCGTAAGAGAATATACTATTTACAAAATGAAAATTAAAACAAAATTTTTAAAATTTTAAGTTTAAATAAGTCTCAGGCATAAAGTATTTCATATTTATGCTAAAAGTAGTTTAACTATCCATAATAATTATTATAAAGACATAGTTTTTATGTCTTAGTTTTAAGTTTAAGTTAATGCCAAAAATGAGGACTTCCCGGACCATAGTGCGCGGGCCTTTAATTTTCTGCGTCATTCTTTTAAGTAATTTGACCTTATCAGGCTAATTTTATGGAATGCTCTGCCTAGTCCTTATCTAATTAATATGTGTAGAATAGTTTACTTGCAACGTACATATCCGGAACATGACGGTTTTAGACAAAAAGAAAGTAAATGCTTGTCATTTACATGACAATACCTAAAATAGATCAAGACCAAGATTTGTGAAATAATTTCTCTAATCATTTTTGGTTTTGTTATAAAATCTATTTTTTCATATTAGGGGCTGTCCATATATTACGTAACGCGCCTAGGGGAGGGGTCAGACAAATTGTTACAGTTTGTGACAGGGGGAAGGGGGGTCTAGGTAAACGTTACGTAACGAAATTTAATAAATTCAATGTTAATTTCCTAAGCTTGGCAGATGTATTTTTATTTCAACATAAATTACTATTTAGTGGCCCATAATTCCCTTTTCCACACAAAAATTGACGAAACTATGCATATTTAAATAATATTGTAATCAGTAAAAAAACTGTTGACAATGATTTAAAAAAAAAACCTTACGGCCCTGTTCTTGGGTGATCTTGCCGATGAATCATCGGAGATGATACATTTTCGCTCGGAATGTGTACTCACAGAACACCAATGTGTGTACTATTTTGTGTACCTGTGCATAAAGAATATACGTGTTATATGTGACACTCAGTGTAAAAAGAGGTACCTAGTATTTTTTCCCTGTGTGATATTGATTATGAATATTTTTTTAAAGTTTGAGTGATTTTTTCGTTTAAGTACATTAAGTGCTATATGTATTATTATAATAAATATGTATCATTTTTACACCGTCTTTTTACCGTCTTGCATTATGCGGAATTCTGTATCAAGATATGTTAGAAAAAAAATACAAATTTTTATATTGTTACGCGTTACACAGGGGGGGGTGTTGGTAAATGTGACAGTTTGTTACACAGGGGAGGAGGGGGTCAATTTTTTGAAAAATTGCGTTACGTAATATATGGACAGCCCCTTATTATTAACAAGATTATTATTGGACAAGATTGCGATTTTTTAAATTTATATTGATCAATATCGATAATATACAGGACGTACTTACTTCATATATAGGACCTACTTACATATTAAAGCCGACATTCGTTACTCAAAAATCAGTTTACTGACATTATATAGTTCTCCGCATGAAAGAAAGTCTCCGACGTAAGGGGAAGGAATCATTCGCACTCTCTTCTTTCCCTCAAGAGCATTATAAGGCGTGCGTGCCTACATCGGGCCTTCCACTTGCACACACATTCCAAATATATTTCCCGTAGCCACAGATCCGTGCGTCAAACTATATCATAATGTATCTCGGTGTATATTATTAAAAAAGTTAAAAAGTTATCTTCTTTAATTCATTAATCAGTAGGCGAAGAAGATACATAGGGCACTGACTATGGTTACATATGTCAGGTTAGAGTTACAAGGTTCTATTTGCACAAAACCACGTTTCAAGTAAATCGAAAAAGAAATATTCGCTTTCTACTTTACTTAAATAAAGATATCTTTGTTATCTTTTTATATAAGCTTTTTTATGTAAGTCTTATTCAGTTTTAATTAAAAAATCTTAAAATACGTATTTATTTTCTAAGTTAAATAAATATTTAGAAATCACATAGGACCTTGTAACTATAATGAAAATATTTTTTGATAAGCACATAGAACTTTGTAATTCTGTAAGAAAATAATAAAGTTAAATCTTAATGTAATCTTTATTAATAAGAACAAAATTAAAAAATTACAACAAAATTATAAAGCTCATTCTCCAGATATACCCTACAAAATACCCAATGATTATTTTTAAATGTTAACAGTATTTTCATGAAAATTGATATATAGTGGTTTTTAAAGTAGCTAAAACTGAATCTTAGAATAAAAAAATTCTAACTACACCCCCTGAGGTATGGGGATAGTTTCTGTGAAAATTGGTATATAGGGGATTTTAAAGTCACTAAAACTGAATATTAGAATTTAAAAATCTAACTCCACTCCCTAAGGGATGGGGATAGTTTTATTAAAAACTGGTATATTGGGGTTTTTGAGGTTGCTGAACTAATGATAATAAAAAATCTATTTTAAGCGGGAGGTGAAAAATGCGAAAGCTTATTTACTGTGCAGTGGATTTTTATTAAAATAATGATATTCAAAAAAATGAATGTTTGGTTTTGTTCAATTTTGTGTCCGCTATTTTAAATTTTGAATTTTTAGGGCCACATTCTGTTTCAGCGACCCGAAAAACCTTTATACATATATCAATTTTCAATTTTGTTAAGTCTCTAGCTTAAATCTTTCATAAGTTATTGTGCTAACAATATTTCCCAGACAGACCAACCGACCAACTGATTGACCAACCGACCGATCAAGCACTTTTTTTTTGCTCTAAATGAAACAAATATAAAACGCAAAAATACGTAAAAAAAATTTAAAGTTTTTCACGAATACAAGGCTTTTGCCAAAATTTTCAAAATGGGAAAGCAATAATATATTAAATATATTATGTCCTAAATAACTATTATGTATATGAAAGAAAAACACTAGGTAAATAACAACCAAGCTTGTAACTCCAAAATAAATTAATTTTAACTACATACAACTATGTAATTCTTGCTGTATAAATATAAATATTTAAACTGACAAAAATTGCCCATAGAACTATGTAATTCTTGCTGTATACTTACCAAAAATCATAACCAAGACATTAATAAAAATTAGTATATGCAAAATCTAAGTTAAACCAAACCTAAAAGTATTAAAAAAGAAATGAATTTCAACTACATAGAACTATGTAATTCTTGCTGTATACTTACCAAAAATCATAACCAAGACATTAATAAAAATTAGTATATGCAAAATCTAAGTTAAACCATACCTAAAAGTATTAAAAAAGAAATGAATTTCAACTACATAGAACTATGTAATTCTTGCTGTATACTTACCAAAAATCATAACCAAGACATTAATAAAAATTAGTATATGCAAAATCTAAGTTAAACCAAACCTAAAAGTTAAAAAAGAAATGAATTTCAACTACATAGAACTATGTAATTCTGGCTGTATACTTACCAAAAATCATAACCAAGACATTAATAAAAATTAGTATATGCAAAATCTAAGTTAAACCAAACCTAAAAGTATTAAAAAAGAAATGAATTTCAACTACATAGAACTATGCAATTCTTGCTGTATACTTACCAAAAATCATAACCAAGACATTAATAAAAATTAGTATATGCAAAATCTAAGTTAAACCAAACTTAAAGTATTAAAATCTTTAAACAATAATTACGCATAGAAAATTTAAATCCAAAATAAATGAATTTCAACTACATAGAACTATGTAATTCTTGCTGTATACTTACCAAAAATCATAACCAAAACATTAATAAAAATTAGTATATGCAAAATCTAAGTTAAACCATACCTAAAAGTATTAAAAAAGAAATGAATTTCAACTACATAGAACTATGTAATTCTTGCTGTATACTTACCAAAAATCATAACCAAGACATTAATAAAAATTAGTATATGCAAAATCTAAGTTAAACCAAACCTAAAAGTATCAAAAAAGAAATGAATTTCAACTACATAGAACTATGTAATTCTTGCTGTATACTTACCAAAAATCATAACCAAGACATTAATAAAAATTAGTATATGCAAAATCTAAGTTAAACCAAATCTAAAAGTATTAAAAAAGAAATGAATTTCAACTGCATAGAACTATGTAATTCTTGCTGTATACTTACCAAAAATCATAACCAAGACATTAATAAAAATTAGTATATGCAAAATCTAAGTTAAACCAAACCTAAAAGTATTAAAAAAGAAATGAATTTCAACTACATAGAACTATGCAATTCTTGCTGTATACTTACCAAAAATCATAACCAAGACATTAATAAAAATTAGTATATGCAAAATCTAAGTTAAACCAAACTTAAAGTATTAAAATCTTTAAACAATAATTACGCATAGAAAATTTAAATCCAAAATAAATGAATTTCAACTACATAGAACTATGTAATTCTTGCTGTATACTTACCAAAAATCATAACCAAAACATTAATAAAAATTAGTATATGCAAAATCTAAGTTAAACCATACCTAAAAGTATTAAAAAAGAAATGAATTTCAACTACATAGAACTATGTAATTCTTGCTGTATACTTACCAAAAATCATAACCAAGACATTAATAAAAATTAGTATATGCAAAATCTAAGTTAAACCAAACCTAAAAGTATCAAAAAAGAAATGAATTTCAACTACATAGAACTATGTAATTCTTGCTGTATACTTACCAAAAATCATAACCAAGACATTAATAAAAATTAGTATATGCAAAATCTAAGTTAAACCAAATCTAAAAGTATTAAAAAAGAAATGAATTTCAACTGCATAGAACTATGTAATTCTTGCTGTATACTTACCAAAAATCATAACCAAGACATTAATAAAAATTAGTATATGCAAAATCTAAGTTAAACCAAACTTAAAGTATTAAAATCTTTAAACAATAATTGCGCATAGAAAATTTAAATCCAAAATAAATGAATTTCAACTATGTAATTCTTTCTATATATTACAAATTATTGAAGATACATTAATAAAATGTTGTATAAGCAAAATCTAAGTCAAAACAAATCTAAAAGTATTAAAATCTCAAAAATGACAAAAATGTGGAATAGAACCTTGTAATTCTAACCTGACTATACAAAAAAAGAAGAAGAAGAAGAAGAAGAAGAAGAAGAAGAAGAAGAAGAAGAAGAAGAAGAAGAGGAAGAAGAAGAAGAAGAAGAAGAAGAAGAAGAAGAAGAAGAAGAAGAAGAAGAAGAAGAAGAAGAAGAAGAAGAATAAGAAGAAGAAGAAGAAGAAGAAGAAGAAGAAATGGCACTAATGTCATGTTGACAACCATATGACATTAATCCATTACTTTTAGAATGCGTCATTAAAACTTTTATTAAGTCATGACGTCATCGTGCATCTAGCTTTTTGGGGCGAGTTAAAAAATTACTGATTTAAATCGATTTTTAATGGTTAAAAACTGTTGGTGCTGGTGTTAATTTTTGGTGGTTTTACGCAATTAAGTAGCAAACAATTAGATTTCAAACCGTTCTTGTTTATTTAATTACACAGGCCCACAAAAGAAAAAAAGTGGGCTGTGTTGGGGTTGAGACCTAACTATTCTTATGTATTTTGGGATGCTGAATACGAATCTGTCATAAAAAAGCCACTTCATGGGCTTATTTTGTATCTACACTGAAAAAACTGTCTGGGCCGACAAAAAAAAAGTGGTCTCTGCTGGGGTTGAGACCCACCTATTCTTATGTATTTTGGGATGCTGAACACAAATCTGTGATAAAAAAGGCACTTCATAGACTCATTTTTTTCTACACTGGAAAAACTGTCTGGGGCCACAAAAAACAGAGTGGTCTGTGCTGGGGTTAAGACCCACCTATTTTTATGTATTTTGAGATGGTGAACAAGAATCTGTCATAAAAAATACACTTCAATGGCTCATTTTTTTGTTACACTGAAATAATATGAAATTTTTACCATTTTAGACAGTTTTTTCAGTGTAGCAAAGAAATTAGCCCATGAAGTGCCTTTTTTTATGACAGATTCGTGTTCAGCATCCCAAAATACATAAGAGTAGGTGGGTTTCAACTCCAGCACAGACCACTTTTGTTATTTTTTGGGCCTGTGTTATTTACTTGATGTTCAAGATACAAAACCATGTTTCATTCATTTATTTGGTAACATTCTTAATAACGAACGTTTAATAAAAGTTCTTTATTGCATTTAAATTAATTAAAAAATTAATTTACATAAAAGTAAATGTATTTCTATAACAATAAAGTAGGATGCACTAAAAGTATTTCCTTGTTAAACACAATAATTATACGTAAGCTTTATGTATACTAAATGTTTCTGGATTAATTTCACTTTTCTGCATAATATTTAAGATTTAAAAAAAAAGAATATATTCTCTTAGTTATATACAACTCCCCATATTCTTGATTTAAGACAATATTTTTCTGTGTGTATATTATAAATATTTTTTAATTTTTTCAGAAATATTTTTATAGATTGATAATATGACTATAAAAATATTTCTAACTCTTTTTTCAAGTAAATAGACACTTTAAACTATTGCTCTCCAAGCGGAATATCATATCGACGCTGTTGGTACTCAGTCACTTGGTTAAGAAACGAAGAGTTAATACAAAAATATTGTGTTTTTTATTAATTATTCGTTTTTTGAAAAGGGAAACAATTTTCAAAAAAAAAAAAAAATAAATAAAGTGTTTCTTCAAGAGTCATGGAGTTTTTTTAAATACTAATTTTTCCATGCCCCCAGTAACTGGCTACTTCGATCCGGGCCGTGCTAATAACATTAAATACAGAGCGATTTGTATGTTTGATATTTCCAAATTAGAACCCCTCGCAACTTGAACATAACTGTTACAGCAAAACATAACTTTGTTCTAAAAATATACTTGATATAAATATATTTAACTAAGGGAACGTTCAAGTATTACGTAAGGCAAATTTTGATTATTTTGGACCCCCCCCCCCTAACGCTATTTTCCTATACCATTAACATGGGCACTCCAAAATGCCCCCCCCCCTAGGTAACGCTAGGTAATACTTGAACATTCCCTAATTTTCAAAAACTGAATAATAAGTTTTAAGTTTAATTAGTACTGGTTTACTATTTTAAATACTCAGTATAAATATCCGATCTTTCATTTGAGTTTCTTTAAAACTGAATACAAGATTTTTTATTACCTAAACAAACTAATCACTTTTACTTGATTCAAGTTTCAACTTATTGATCTAACTAAGGTACAAATTTAACTTCATCAAGCAAACTATTTGATTTAAGTACTTTTAAAACATGCTTGCGGATATACAAGCCTTTGAACCATTTGAGATACGTTCTTTCATATTAAGAATACATGTATGTGAGTGGGCTCAATTAACTGTCAACGAATTATGCTTCCGAATTCATGAAAAATGACACATATCTTAGTAAGATTTCACGAAATAAGGTAATAGTATATTACATACTGAGGTGGAGAATATTTCATTTCCTGAGGGAAAGTTAGCTGACCAAGGGGCGTAGTCCCGCGCTCTGCTAATTCCCGAAGAAAAAATGAAAGGTGCTGCCTAGGTTTGTATACTATTTTATTCGCAATTATACCTATTTTTATCACAATTGTGTATTAAATTTTTCACAACAAAGCTGACACTATATTTAAATTTATAAACATTTGTGAAGTTACAAATTTTTGCTTTATCAGTGTATCATGTATCATGTATAGATGGCAATTTCCACCAAAATAAAATAAAAAATAACTTTTATTTAATATTATCAAGTTTAAAAAATAAAAATTTACTAAATATATTGAATATAAAATTTATATTCATTCGACATAAATAATAAATATTTGTCTAAAAACGTATAAAATAAAGTTATATATTTACTTTGAGTAAGAAGATTTTTGCGCTGACGATTGAGGGCTTGTAATGAAGCTGTAGGTGGCCAT
This sequence comes from Brachypterus glaber, assembly GCA_958510825.1. Classification (NCBI taxonomy): domain Eukaryota; kingdom Metazoa; phylum Arthropoda; class Insecta; order Coleoptera; family Kateretidae; genus Brachypterus; species Brachypterus glaber. Next base: position 13,289,423 of record OY294046.1, read on the forward strand.
TATAAACATTTCTTGTGATTCCATTCAGTTACTTTTAACTAGGAAATAGCTTAAATTAAATTAAATTGAAATTTTGCTATTTAAAATCACATGCATCGATTATTTCAAATCCAAATACCTAGAAAACGGCTGCACGTAGCGTCTTCTACCATATGCCTTTTTCACTTAAAAATGATAGAGAAATCTATTTTTTGACTTTAAAATCTAATACAAGCACGTATAAGAAAGTTATGACTCCTCAAAACAGTAAAAAGACATGTAGGTGGCGCTACCTACAAGTGGGAGCCATACTAACATTAAATTAAAATTTCGCATGTCAAAAAAACCCCAGATTTATTCAAATAGCGACATTATTTCAACAAATATTTAGAAATCAGACCAACGTTGATATGAAAAAAAAGTCTTATTTTTACGTGAGGAATCTCTCCGCTAGCAATGGCACATGTTTTTTGAAACACCCTATATATGTGAAGTTAGTCAATAGATAATTCCCGACCAAGAGATGAAAATGTGATGTTTCAAACTTTTTAGGTAGCAGAAGTAAAGAATAATAGATTTTCCATTATTTACTTATAGAAAGAAAGAATATCCCTTTGATCTAAATATTACTAAGTTGTTTTCAGTAATCATTTCTCTGTATGTGAGTCTAGGCTGCGTCTAGCTATAAAAAATTTAAAAGGTAATAAATTTTTTTTATCCAACTATGTATAAATAAATTTATTTTTTGACTCGAAGTTATTGATATGAATATACTTCTCATGTCCTTGATTCGTGTATTTATACACACAATTATATAGTTTTTTTTGTTTTTCACATGGAAGGCAATTTATTTAACAATAAGTCTGCGCAGAAATGAAAGTGATTTGCAAAAGAATTATTTATTCTCACAAATTTACTTATTTCTCAAAATTATAATAATACCAATAATTTATTATAATTCGCAAACATAAAGATTAAACTATGATGTGCTTAAATTTTATTATCTTATTGTATTTTAAAAATGGTAAATTTTATTTTTTTTAATTAATATTCAAAGTTAAGAATCCTGGAATCCAATTAACACACACATAAAAAAATTCAGTAATTAAAAAAATATATAAACAAATCTATTTTTTATTCTAAATTTACAAATAAATTATGGTAATTTCATATTTTTTTTACCTAAATTTATATTATATATTTTTGTAAATTAGGTATTACAAATGCTTGTAAATACAATAATTTAATTCTTAAAAATACAAAATAATTGTATTGAATCATAAATACCCCCATTTTGGCATGGTGGATATAAAAAACATCACTTCCGGTCTAAGCGGAAGTGATACCAACTTCTGGATTTTAAATGGAACCCTATATATTTGTGTACATTTTTAGATTCGCCTTTAAATTCTCTTTTCATTGATATGTTACAAGTCGATATTTTCATTAAGATGGCCGGTCCTATGACATCCATATTGGAATATTTCTGAAACTTGACATTTCAATTAATTAGCTAAGAATTTAATGTTTATGTAAAACTGATTTTTTTTGTTTTTATGAAAATTGCGTCATTTTAAAGTTTTGTTTTAATCATTAACTCTAAAGCCGTTTTGTGCTAAACTTTCAAATGGAATTACCTTCTTTTGATTTCGCTAAATTAAAAACTCGAGAAAAACGTAATAGGGTTTGCTCTTTTCGGGGAAATGGCCATATTCCGTTAGGTGATATATGAAACATATGGTTATTTTTTCCAAAAAGGGCTAAGCCTATTAGGGTATTTAGTATGTTTTTTTAGCGTATACCTAATTTTTAATTTAGCAAAATCAAAAATAGGTCGTTCCATTTAAAAATTAAGCACAAAATAGCTTTAAAGTTGATGATTTAAAAAAAAACCTTTAAAATGACGCCATTTTTATAAAAACAAAAGAAAATCAATTTTACATGAACTATAAATTCTTAGCCTATTACTTAAAGATTTGAAATGTCAAGTTTCAGTAATATTTCAATATGGACATCATAGGATCGCCATTTTGTTTTTATGAAAAATGGGTCCTGGGGCGCCATTTTTAATGCAAATATCGACTTGTGATATATCAGTAAAAAGAGAATTTAAAGGCGAATCCAAAAATGTAAACAAATGTATGGGGTTCCGTTTAAAAATCTAAAGTTGGTATCACTTCCACTTAGACCAAATAATTATTTTTATTGTTTTAATAAGTAAAATACCGGGTGTCACAGATCCAATGTACACCCCCCTTAACAACTGTATTTGTAAAGATAAATTTTTGAAATTTGGTACCTACAATATACTTAAGGAACTTCAAGTTTAAACTATAAAACAACATTCGAATATTTCCAATTTTAATTTTTAAATAAAAATTAAAATTGTAGTAAAAACGAAAAAATAAGGTAAATATTCCACTTGTAAAAAAAGTTAGGGCATGGATCGTTTCCATATTTCTTGCACTTTTAAATGGTATCATGGTACCAGGGGTGTATATGGGTGCCAAATTCAAGAATCGCTTAAAACGTCCTGATTTAAAGAATTATACAAGTTAAGAGAAAATTATTTTTTTTTGCATTTCTGGTGTCCATTAGTTTATTAAAGATGTCATGGGGCACCTAATTAAAAAAATTTAAATAAAATTAAAATAAAATTTGACATTTGAAATGTCCATTATGTGGTATCAATGTTTTCAAAAAAGTGTACAGATTCCTTAAATATAAGGCATTTAGATGTCACACTTAAAATGTGAAAGTTACGAGCACTTCCGGTAAAACCGGAAGTAGAAAATTTTTGCTTTATATGTCAAAAGTTGAGGTTCCTTAAGTACATTGTAGGTACCAAATTTCAAAATTTTATCTATACAAATACAGAAGTTAAGGGGGGGGGTGTACATTGGATTTGTGACACCCGGTATATTTTAAAATTTGTATAACAATTCAGTATTCGGCCAAAATTTTCAGAATATTCTGCCAGAATATTTCTCGAATCACAAGAGGTGTTTGTCAGTTTCGGACTTATCAGAAAAAAGCTTTTTAGAAATCACGAACATAAACCTAGTAATATTATCTTAAACATTAATTTATTTATTTATTATTGTTTTCAATAAATACTTTGTCGTGGAGAGCCCCAAATAAGCATATGCTTGTGCTAGGGGCTCTCCACTAATTTTGATTAAAAATTTTTCGTGATGTTCCTGCAATTTAAATCTTCCTCCTAGTCTAAAAAATTATATTGCCATGAATCCAGGGTCCATAAAAAGTTTGCATGTGAATAGATATATAAAAATTCTTTCTATTTTACTAAAATTTTGATCTTTTTCAAATAATGAAAAATTAACCTATGACAGATTTGACATTTAATGAATTTATTTCATTTATTTATTCATTTATACTCTTCACAGCGACCTTTACAAAAAGGTATTTTATTTTATTTTTTTAATATAATAAATTTTATTATTTATAAATTAAAAACAAAAAAATATATAATTATAATAATCATTAATCGGAATAAATTCAGTTATGACTCATCAAAGTTGAAAATAAACACAGAAACATAGGCTTACGGAATAATTTTGCCGAATTATGAGGGAAATTTTTATAAAGGTCACTAAATCGAAACATTTGACGACTAATTTGTTACACACAACAATATTGAATATACATATACATATTAACTATAAAGTGTTTTTCGAAGAAAATAAAAATGTAAATATTTAAAACCTCGCGTCAACGATAGTATCGACGTATGCGAGCACTGGAAATTAGCCGATGACTAATAATAATAATAATATCTTTATTTACGGAATATCTATTTTGATTATACTTTATAATACATAAATAACATAACTAACTTACTACTCTAAATTTAAATTTTTAAGACATAGCTGTCTTTTAAAATCATTTATATTTGTATAAAAGTCAAGCATTAATGTATAATAATATACATTTGGTATTAGCAACTTGGTAATTTAACAGTTAAGTGTGGTCTATTATTTTTGTGAGGTCGTGATTTCGATATATCCACCGTTCTATTGTGTTACCTTTTAATCTATATCGATATCTTTCACGAAAGTCAGCCTAAATGGGAATAGTTATCCATTGTATAAGGTAAATGTTCCAAATATCGGACACGACCCAATTATCGGACACTTTTTCACGTTTTTACAAAAAGTAAGATATTTCAGTAATAAAATCAAAAAAATATTTTTTTTTTCGAAATTATAAGTATATTTGAATCACAGCGTAAGTATCATTTGCCAGTTATATAATATTTTTTAAGCCCTAATAACTAATAAACAGTCATGTGTCAGCAGCCCTGAAATATAGAGCCTTTTTCTAAGCAAAGTAAGTAAGCCAACGTTTAATTGAAAAATGATTTTTTTAATATTAGTTAATGTTCAAATGTTTATCAAACTCTTTCTAATTCATAATATTGTAGTTTTATACCAATTTAAACCATTTTTGATGTTATTTTTAAGATATTTCTATATTAATACGGTGTCCGATAAATAGGACAATAAAATATAGTCAGTTCCATATATCGGACGGCCGATATATAGTACAATGTAGTTGTATTTTTAAATTCCAATAAAAAATAAAGCAAATATTTTTTAAAATAAATTTTATATACAATGGTTCTAAAGAGTATAAAGCTTTTTCTACCCATTTATCGGACTAGCAGTTTCTTTCAAATAAGCCGTTTATTAGGCATTTTTAATAACTGTCCGATATTTGGGTCTATCCTATAATTTTTTAAGACCTAAATATTGGACACCATAAATTAATGCAAAGTCCATGGACTTGCAATATTATCTGGATGATTATTTGAGTATATCGAGAGAGATCGATATGCGGTCTCTAACATTGTATTTTAGCCAAATTATTAGAAATATATAAGAAGTATTTTTGATGTCCGTAATAAATTATGAAAGAAAATATTAGTGGCATATCGGACAGAAGAGAAAATTAGAAAAAAAGTCAGGTCTCAGTCTGGATTCGAACCAGATCTCTCTTGAAGTTCCTATATGTGAACGATACAAATGTGAAGGGGTAAAAGGGCTCTTAAGACATTGTGTATTTTCCCACTAACAAAATTAACCATCTTTCCTTTAATTAACAACTAACAAATTTGAGAGGAATAGAAAAAAAGGCATGTCCAATTATTTAGTTCGTCTCGGTAGCTCAGTTGGTAGAGCACCAGGCCGGAAACCGTGGGGACTCTGGTTCGAGACTGAGACCTGCCTTTTTTCTAATTTTCTCTTCAAAAAGACCATATTATTTGTGCTGCGCAACTTGCGCAAGGCTTGGAGTAAGGCATATGCAACCTATAAAATATTGTCGTTTTACAAGTTGAAAATCTAATATCTAATATATGGGGGTTGTACCTTTAGTAATCTATGATCTTTACGGTAATCTATGGGTTATATAATCTATGGTTGAATATGAGGGATCAATGATTTTCACTTTTCGAAGTGTTTTTTGTAAAACATGTTTTATAGGTACTAATTTAGTTAATATTTTTTAATTTATCATACAATTAATTAATTTGGTGCCTACAGACACTTGTAAATAGCAATGTAATTTAATAATTATGTGAAACGCCAGATGCCAAAACAGCTGAATAAAAATTCATTATTAACCATGGTGCAATTTCATTATTTTTAGAACCTCTGACGTCCTAGGTAGAGAAATAATATTTCTACCAATGAAAGGAACAGTAATGAAGATGTGCTTTTAGGCTGGTGGTGAAAAAATTAATTTATCCCCTTTTATAGATCTTTATTTACAGTTCTAACAGTTTAATTTTAAAGTTCTAGGTCGAAGCACATGCTTTGATTTATAATCATTAATTGCTTAAAAATACACACAATGTTTATTTATTTTTTTTTATTGTTCTGAACAATTTACCTTGAATGAATGAACTTTATAATCATTTTCAGGTATTAAGTAATACAAAAACAATTTAAATTAATAATATTTTTTCTTAATTTAAACGTTAGGCTTTTACATTCATATTTTATATACCTGGTATAGACACAAGGATAATTTTTCAATAAAAGTTAAACACGGCCTGGTCATAGGAGAGTGGGGTTCATGTCTCCTTTCGTTCCACAATTTGTCAAAATGTGTATAGCTTTGAGGATTTGGGATAATCGTGGTCCCTCTAAAATATTATATTCTTAAATAAAAAAAAACTAAGGAAGTCCTAGCTCTGCAGGCGAAATATTAACTTTAAACAGTCTTAAAATTTAAAAAAAATAAAAAAAAATCTGGACAAAATTTTTTACTTATTTTATGCTTCAGTTTTACAATGTTAGATTAGAAAAAAAGCCTAAGAAAGCCCTGCTAGGACCCTGGCGTCGAAGGAGGAAATTTTTAGAAACTTGCTGGTCTTTTTAAAATGTTTTACAATTACACAATAGGTGAAAATTTTACAAATTTCACGCAGGTTTTATGATCTCAAATTAAAAAAAGGGATTAAATGGTCGAAAAAACCAGGATCTACTATCCACTTGTACACGCAATATATAATATATTATGTATATGTCGCAGCCTACCACTATCAAATTACCCAACCATCATCCAAGCATCCAAACTTCATGAACCGTTCAGCCTTCTCATGAAACGGCCAATTACTTCAAAAGGCTGAGACATACATATAAAAAAGGCTCCGCACATTTAATCTTTTTAAGGCCCCTCGAATATGCGATATGTATTTAGTGCTAATTTAAGTGCATTACTGAGCTCCAACACTTGCCGATAAGATTAACCCTTAGGTTTTTACCAGCATATATTTAACACTATATACACCTAAGCTATCTTTTGCTAAAATTTTAAATCGATTAAACCGACGTTTTAACCTAAACCAAATATAGCAATAAAACGAAATAATTGACGCAAAACATTAAAAAAGAAAATTAATTTAAGGACGTGTCTTTCTTGTGGCATAAGAATGTTTTGAAGTACGTAGAGCATATACGAGGGGTATAGAATCAAATGGTGCAATGCCCACATTTTTCTCGAATTGAGTTAGAGATGGCGTTCAAATGGATTTTTCCGCTCTATCCAACGTTATAAACGTGGGATCTAAACTAGCAATGAAAGTGTATACAGGGTGAGTTTTTAAAGTGTTACAAGGGAATATCTCGAAAAGGGTCTAAATTTTTTTTGTGAAATTTTGCTGAAGTAATAGGGAGGCGGGGGGATACATTTATACATATTTTTGACACCTATCCCCCCTCCCTATTTTGAGGGGCGGGTGGTAACTTTGAATTTTTGAATGGGATGATGTACTTTTTTTTGATAAAATTCGAATCTAAGTAAAAAATAAGGTATGTATGCAAAAAAAAATTGATTTGCTCTTTAGGTTATGGAATTATGATTAATTAAATTATATTATACAAAAAAATATTAACAATTAAATTTCAACTAATTTATCGTCCGTCATGTTTGAGCAATTGTTCAAAATGTACCCCTTCAACTTCCAAACATTTTCCATGTTTAATTGAGCAATAAACTGAGAAATAATCGTCAAACTGTTAATATTCTCGACTGACTTAAATTTAAAAAAAAACGCCTTATCATGGAATCAAATAAAAAAACAAATAAACAAAAAAAAAACTTCATTACTATTTTAATCTAATAAATCATAATTCAATTACGGAAAGCAAATCAATTTCTTTTTTGCATATATACCTAGTTTTTTAAGTAGATTCGAATTAAAAAAAAAGTACACCATTTATTTAAAATTTCAAAGTTAACCCCTGCCCCTCAAAATAGGGAGGGGGGGAGTAGGTGTCAAAAATATGTTTAAATATGTCCCCCTGCCTCCCTATTACTTCACCAAAATTTCACAAAAAAAATTTTAACTGTTTTCGAGATATTCCCTTGCAACACTTTAAAAAACTCACCCTGTAGATAGGGTTAAAATATCGTCTTGTAAATTTCAGAACGTCGTATCTCAAAAAAGACAACTTTACAGGAATAAGAAATAACTATTTCTCGAATTATTCATAGGTTAAAAATGTACTTTTTTAATATAAACTTAATACATTTTTAATGATTAACTTACCTTAAATCATTTTATTGTGTATAAAATAAATAAATACAAATAAAAACCTAATGTTTATAGATACGACATTTTGATGCTCAAAATTAATAAATTTTTTTAAGATACGACCTTTGAAACATATTATATTAATATTTTAACAAAATATAATTAATTATTATAATAATATTATTAATTATTGAAACATTTAAGCTTCAAAAAGTTTTATAACATGCGCATAAGATGTCAAAAAAGCGTCGCCAAATGCAAAAAGTACGTTCCAAAATAGTCAGTTAACTAGATTTAAGAGATACGAGGTTTAAAAATTTATTAATTTATAATCATCTAAGATACGACGTTACTATTTTGCTTATATTTTTGTTCGAAAAAAATTGAGATACGACGTCCTGAAATTTACAAGACGATATGCGATTCAGTTTCAAAGAGTGCAATGTCCAGCCATCAGTCAGAATACTGTTAAAACCGAAAAAAAGTGGATGTTAATGCATTACTTGTTTGTCATTATGGACAGCAGTGACGAACCCACTAAGATTTAATCTTCTATCGCGAAATTATAGAATCTAAAGAAGCTGTTGATGATCCAAACATAAATGAAAATGATGTACTTTGTGAATTGACGGAAGAGTTTTCGGACAAGCTTGTTTAATAATTATTTCTTCTTGATAAAGTTTCCAATACTGTCGGGTTATTTATTTTTTAATTCTACACATAAATAGGACTCTTGTTGATAGATGTCAATTTCAAACATTACTAGATCCAACCTAGTAAGTTTCAATAGGTGCAATGTCCATTTATTTATTAGCCATTATTAAAATCTATTACGTACCTAATCAAAATCTTATTAAAACTAAGAGATATTACGTCAAAGAATATCAAATTATACAAAACAATACAAATTTGCCGACAGAGTGTGTTTTAATTCGTTTTTTGCTTCTGGTGTAAAATTCACTTGAATGGACATTTCGCTATTTGATTCTATACCCCTCATACTTGGTTTGAATGTGCTAAGCTCTAAAGCAAACGTTATCTACTTCATTAAAAAAATACTGGATGTATAGACTAAGGCTTTTATTATAAATTGTCACTACACTGAAAAAATTATTTTGTAAAATTACTATAACTATCGCTGGTTATTTTTTGCCAAACACTATCAAAGAAAATTTATTAGCGTAATATATTTTTACTACTAGTTATGTAAAAATACGTATTAAATTATTTTCTAAAATTACCAAACATTTGTTTAAATTATCACAATAGTATTGATAATACTACAAAAGAATACTTAAAATTCGTAAGAAACGAGTAAAATTACCATACTATATTTCCAATCGTTGTTTATATTTGTTTCATTTATAATAGCAGTTTTAATTTCTTTTATAGTATATATATATATACAAAAATATTGTAAATTTATTGCTTAAATAAAAAAATTATTTGTAATTCTACACATTATTATTACAAATATTTCACATATTTACGATAACTATTACAGTGTTTTTACAAGTTGCAAACAAGAAGTTTACATATTTTTTTAAAAAACGCAGTGTATTTTTGCGAAATTGTTATCGAAATTTAAAATTATTTTGCGAAATTAATAACGAAATTGAATTTTTTTGTAAAATTAAAACTTAATTTTACTGCTATGTAAAGAAAATAAAATGGACAAAAAATGGTGTGGGGGTTAAGTTAAAACTACAAATAAAACACATTATAAACTGAAAGGGGTTTTTATTACATAAATATTTTAACAAACTATACTACTATTGTACTACTAAACTAAAATAATTGTTTCTGTTTCTGTTTCATGCATTTTATCTCGTAAACCGTTAAATAATTTAACCTAAACCTACAAAAACTACAAAATAACATATAAATAACAAGGATAACTTACTTAACGATTGTTAATATAACAACACTAAACAAAACACACCTTAATTAAACAAACATTTTCCGACGTCTCACAACAACGTGCTACCATCTTGGTTCTTGGCATCAACTGGTGCATCCGCTTCGTTGCTAGTCTTATTAAGGTAAATTTACAATAACTGTAGTAATAAAGCAATTTTGTTTGTAAAATTAGTAAGGTTTTGTTAATTTACATTAAAAGATAAAAAGTTCTTTAAAAGTCATTTGTACTTTTACATACCTATAGTAAGAATCTTAATTGGTAAAGTAAAAATACTGATTATTGTATAAAACTAACAACAGTTTGCTAAATAACATTAGTAAAATAGCAACATTTTGTAAAAATAATATTTTTTTTTTATTTTCACTAAGATAATTGCATTATTATTGCTATTTAAATTTACTAATTATTGTGGAATTTTACCACTATTTTTTTCAGTGTACATTTTAAAGCAAAAATAGAGCAGTTTACTCAAAAAAAGTATTGCTTTCAGCAAACAACCTATGAATTTTTTAAACTAAATTAAATTGTTTGATATTTACAAATTTAAAAGATCTATATAAAACATTTTACTATTCCTTAAAACGACTTTTGTTTGATTAACGCAGTCGTCCCTCCGAAGTGACTGATCGATTTCGTGCTTTTTAGCACTCTTCAGAGCCACATATCGGTAGTAGGGACAACTACGAAAATCAAATCCTTTCCATATATCTCTATATAGAGTTTAAAAATCGTTATAAGGAAAAGCAAAAACAGCTAGCGACAGTCCAAAAAAGGAAGCAGTTATTGGTTTCAAGAATCTATAGGTTCTTGAAACCAATAACTGCTTCCTTTTTTGGACTGTCGATAGTATTATCCAGTCTCTGCTTTTAGCAGTAGATGCCGCTAGCTGTTTTTGCTTTTCCTTATAACGATTTTTAAACTCTATATAGAGATATATGGAAAGGATTTGATTTTCGTAGTTGTCCCTACTACCGATATGTGGCTCTGAAGAGTGCTAAAAAGCATGAAATCGATCAGTCACTTCGGAGGGACGACTGCGTTAATCAAACAAAAGTCGTTTTAAGGAATAGTAAAATGTTTTATATGAATTTTTTGTTTACAAACCTTAGAAATATTATATTTATTACTATAATAGTTGTAATGAATATTATTATTGCTGCTAGGTATTAATAAAATTAAAAAAATCAAAAACTGTTCTGTAATTTCTAGCAACATTAACCTTTACATCCGAGTAAAATGATTTAATTTCTTGTAAATAATTTTATTGTACCTATAATTTATAATAATTTGAAATATACTTCAAATATGATTATTGAAAGGAATTTTAATGTGGATAAAGATATTTTTTATGTGATGTATCTTATTTAAGCATTTACTTAAATAGGATCTTTACGTAAAGAATCTGATTTGAATTTCTGTTTACACTTAGGGAACGTTCAAGTATTACGTAACGCAAATTTTGATCATTTTGAACCCCCCCCCCTCTCCCCTGTAACGCTATTTTCATATACCATTAACATGGGCGTAACACTCCAAAATGATCCCCACCCCCTAGGAGCGTTACGTAATACTTGAACGTTCCCTTATAGTACAGTAAGTGCGAATAAAATCGTACGTCTATTTTTTAGAACATCTTGGGGTTGAAAAAATAATTGGATGTTTAAAGAGTCCTTTAAAAATCTTTCAGTGTTTTATTTTTTGAAACGGTATGGCATCTATAACTTTATCAGGACTGTTAGAGGGTCAATAGAGGGTTAAAAGTAAACTAATTGCACAGTGTATGCAATAAAACAGATCCAAGTTGCATTTAAGGGGGATTATTTCCCTCATATATTTCAAACCAATCAAATTTCCAGAAAATGTCATAATTGATCAATCCTGTTAATTTAAGAGGGATTAAATAGCATCTCGCTATCTAAGAGCGTTTAATCTTGCTATTTAGATAAGTAACTATTATACCGATAGCTCAAAATTACCAAAAATACAGCTACTTGTAGTTTAGGTGATTTAAATTACCTCTTTCAGAAAATAATCTTAAAATATACCCCTACACCTAATGATTTAAACTACCCAAACTACAAGCAGCTGTATTTTTGCCAATTTTGCTTTTAAGCAAATGTTTTTATTAAGTTTCAAACATTTTGTAAGCAAAATTAACAAAACCACAGCTACTTAAAGTTTAGCCTGTTAAATCATTAGGTCTCAGGATATAACCTATGGTAATATCACAGTAATTTATGATAATATCACTTGAGCTCAGGCCAAATACCCTTTGTGCACACTACCTTCTGTGGACCACCGGCTGATAGTGTCTTCGGAACCACTGTTTGTAAGGCACAGGTACATTATTTCCCCACAAATTTTTAAAGTGGTCGCTATTCTCACCTGAACTGATATGTTTTCTCCTTTTATAGAAATTTAACTATTATTTCTCCTACATAGCTTAATCTAAGGCAAGTAATCAATCAATCATTTACTAAAAAATCTGAAAAAATTGAGTTTCTTAACAAACAAAAATAAAAAAAATCAAAACCCTTAAAAACATGTTTAAAAAATTAAAAACTATAAAGTAAAATAGAAAATTTTAGTTTCTTTTAAATGATGTATAACAAGACCCCCTCTAAAAAAAAACCAATGCCACCCTGCCCACATTTTAAGAACTGAAAATATCAAATATTAACACTCCCATCCAACAAGGATGTAACTCAAGTTAGACCCATAGGTAAACGCCTTGAAAAAAGACACACATGGTGGTGTCAGACTTCTTCACACAGTGCGACCCTGCAATTTTAAAGTTTTAAGAGATGTGCACCAAAAGTTTTTTTTAGATTAATAAAATAGGTTTATTGGTTATTAAAAATCGCTATGTCTAAAAATCGCAACAGATCCTTTTGATATTTTTTTTCAATAGTTAACATTTTTGTCAAAATAACGATATTTTTTGAATTTTATATTAAAAAAATAATTAACTGTATCAAAGTATGATAATATTTCATTGTGGCACATCTTTAAAATCAATCAAGGCATACTTTGATTGAGTTTAATTCATTTAAATTAATATATAATATTTATGTAAAGACAAGAAATACTATAAATATTTCATATTTAGCACAGGTAAACAAGTTACAATCATAATATCTAGGTTATGTACATGGGCTCATAGCCCGCCAAGAGTAACTAATTTTAAAGCGCCCTCTGTTCCCAATCACACGAACCACATTAACATGTGTATGTATTGCATATATCATACAATTAACATATCTAGTAACCCATGATATGCCAGAAAACAAAAACAAAAGCGCTTAAACTGTCATATTTTTATAGCAAGTATGCTTTTTACCTTAGTTTTTTACATATTAGAATTATTTCTCAGTTGAATTATCGCAGTTTTTCAAAATATTAGGATTTTATTGGTGAAAATGGCTAGTCATACAACGATAAAGTGTAGTCATGAAGAAAACAGGAAAAAAGTGTGTTAGTTGTGGTTTGAAAATATCTTTTGGTAAAGATAATTCTAAGAAGTTTCAAATAAGGGAACGTTCAAGTATTACGTAACGCAAATTGTACCAAAATTCATACACTTCATACCCCGGTTCTCGCGTTATTATAGATAATAGAGATTTCATATTTTGGCTACCCCCCCTAACACACCCCCTGTTAGGACGGGTAGCCAAAATATGATATATCTACAGCCTTGAATAACGCGAGAACCGAGGTACGAAGTGTATGAATTTTGGTACATTTTGCGTTACGTAATACTTGTACGTTCCCTAACTGTGAAAATTAAATAACTGATATGTGAGTTTTTAAATCCAAACTTTAAAGAGTGTACAGACAAGTACACTCTTTCTATTTGTACTCATTTGGCTGGGGAGTCTATTCACAGAGAATTCCTTACTGTCTGGAATAAACACAAAATGAATAATGTTGACGACCCACGCTATGGTCAGAAACTTTTAAAGGCAGTTATTGAATTTTCATTAATAGGATTTAAATTAGTTTTTAAGGTAACGTTTTTTAAAAGTTTTTAGTTTTTAGATGTTTAAGAATCATACAATACTAATTTGCAATTTAATTCAGCTATTAACGCGCAATAAATGATATTTAATAGGATTTATAATTGTTTAAACTTTTTTTAAGGTTCACTGAAGGGCTCACTAGCGTATTTTTTTAAATAAGTTTATTAGGCGAGATAATACGTTTAAAAGAGTTAAAAAAAATTAAAATAAAAAAAATATTAAAATAGGCTTTAAATTATTAAAAGGATCTGTTGCGATTTTTAAACATAGTTATTTTTAATAACCAATAAACCTATTTTATTAATCTAAAAAAAACTTTTGGTGCACATCTCTTAAAACTTTTAAAATGCAGGGTCGCACTGTGTTCACAGGCCATTTTAACCAAAACCTAAAAATACTAAGGTGAGAAATTTTAAACTTAAATATTATCAAAAACAAACAATAAATACTTATACAGTTAAATAGATAATTTTATAAGCTTTCAAATGATGTATTATATGGCTTCCTTTTCTACTTCAATCATTTCCCCACTCTTAAATAACAAAAAAAAAATAATGCTGCCAACAAAATAATACTTTCCCCTATAGGTAGGTTCAAATCAAAAACAAAAGAAAACAAAAACAATAATTTGTTTTGAAAAAAAATGTTTTTACCCCATATTACCGCCCTTACCCCAACCCGATTTTTACTAGCCTAGAACTTTGAATAATCAACCTGTGGTACAAATTTGAAGTCTTTAGCCCGAAGCGCTTTTAAATCATATTTTTTGGATATAAAACGTCCAAAAACGTAAAAAAGCAATAAAAATTTTTCGATTTTTTTATCATACTAACGCAAGACTTTCCATGGGGAAAGTAATATTTTAGAAATTTAGCTCTCCTGAAAAATGACAACATATGAGTTACGGCTTTGTTGCTTGGGGGTATCGATATATGTAAAAAGTAGTTTAAATTGTCTTATTTACGAGTGCCAAATTTGAAGTCGATACCTTAAGTCGTTTAAAAGTTAAGCGAAGGGGAGACTTTTGGACCGCACAGTATGTAGTTATTTAGGAAATAGCCAAAGAAATTACTTAAGTACTTAAGTACATAAAGTTAGGGACTCCCATTACAAAATTTATATGGATATCAAAATAATGACAAAACTTTACAGCTTTTCTTTATTGTATATTTTAATTTTAAGACTGTAAAGTAATAACATATTATTACCACCATATTAGGTTATGAACTATAGAAAATGTCTCACAGTAAATTGACTATTATGTCGGATCTACAATGCATTGTAGGTATGTCTAAGTATACATTTTTATTGCAAAATTTAATTTTTTAAATTAGTTTTTTTGTAATAAGTAGTAACAAAAATGTTTTATAATAGTCTATTAAACAAATAATAAAGTATTAATTAAAATTACTAATTATTACTGTATTTTTTAATAAATTATCTCATATTTTTTTAAATTTCTTTATGCAAAAATATTTCCCAAATACATACATACAAAATATTTTTTATTCTTCTTTCATGTATTTATTATTATTATTTATTTATTTATCGTTTATATATAAGCTAATAATATCCCCTTCTCAAAAAAAAAACCGATAACTAATAAAGACTTTATCATGAAGAAAAAGTACTTTTTCTACTACCTAATTAAGTGCTAGCTTACATATTACACTGGTCGACAAATCTGAATCGCTGAATCGGGGTGGGGTAAGGGGGTAAAATGGAGTTAAAACTTTTTTTTATTTTTTTTTTCAATTTATTTTTCGTTAAAATGAAAAAAGAGACTTTTCGGAAAAAAAATTAATTTTTTTTTTTAATTTATTTATTTATTTTTATTTTAATAAACCTAGACCTATAGGAGAAAGTATTATCTTGTTGGCAGCAGTTCTTTTCTTAGTGGAACTTGAGATATGTTTAAACCTATTTTTCTCGAAAACTATTGACCTTTGATCAAAAGGTCCAGTATGTTTTTTTACGTAAAATTAATCAATAAATAATAATTTTTTTATCGAAATTGTAAAATTCTTAAACATAAATTTAGTTGGAGAAATATATTACAGAAACACTTTACAACGCACGCCTCTGACATACACACAATTGTATTTTTGGGTAAGTAGGGGAATAAATAACTTATATTACCACTATTAACCGTACTTAATTTTAATGTGATAAGTCGAAGCATTTTCTTGTAATTACACAAAATCGATTTTCCTAATTTTAACTTTTTTTATGATATAAAAAAATCTGAGGGTGATGGAGACAAACGGCCTTCGGATTTGGATTCAGCGACCCAAAATTAGTATAAACCTATGTCTGGAATCTCAGTTAGAGAAATCTTCAGATTTGTCGACCAGTGTTATCTACCGTTGTCAAGGTTTGTGTACGTTGACAACCAATAAAATCAGTTAACTTATTTATTATTGACCGTTGTTAAGCATTGTTTATTGATTAGGGTCAATAATGAAAAAAATTAAGACAACTGCTTACTTTTTTTAACTTACTTGTCAAACTGACAGCTATGTCAAAATAGTTTTTAAACTACATTAGTAACTAACATTTGGAGTTACTAGCTCTAGGTAGTAGAAAAAATGCTATATGCACCACGTATGCGAACTGTCTTAAGTGTTTTAGACTGATTTTTTGCTTCGACTCCGTCTCAGCAAAAAAATTTCAGTCTCAAACACTAAAGACAGTCCTCATACTAGGTCCATAATATACTAGTAATACAGTGTAAAATTTCACTGAAAAGGCACTTAGGGCGGTATCGAGGAAGATTAAATGGGGGGGGGGGGGGAAGACGGTATAAAATTATATCGCCTATCGTCTCATCTCGTAAAATTCACCCTCATTAGTTAATTATAATTAATTATTAATTATTATAATAAATTATTAATTATTATACGCAATTATAATTATTATACGCTCGTTGAATAATACTATTAATATACAATTAACAAATAGTAGTTTTCGTAACGAGTAAGCGACTTTAGTCCTTAGTGCACGAGAATTAAGTTTTTTTGACGACGCGAAGTCACAAAATCATTCGAGTGCTCTAAGGACTTGTCGCAAACGAGTTGCGAACAACATTTTTCGTTCGATCTACAGTATAGACTCTTTAAAAATGTATATTTTAAAGAATTACCTGTGTTTAATTTTGACATTTCAAATCTTTATAAACGTCAAATGACTTTTGTCAAAATAAAAGCTATGTGTAATTCTTTTGGATAAATGAGTGTGCATAGTTGTCATTTCATTCAAATATGCACTATGTAGTCATGCGATAGAAACATATCCTAACGAAAATATATAGTGAACATGCATTTTTCTTTATTTCGTGTACACTAGATCGTACGAAATAGTAGTTTTCGTAATGAGTAAGTGACTTTAGTCCTTAATGCATTAAGGACTCGTCGAAAACGAGTTGCGAACAAAATTTTTCGTTCGATCTACAGTCTAGAACCTTTAAAAATGTATATTTTAAAGAATCACCTGTGTTTAATTTTGACATTTCAAAATTTTATAAATGTCCAAATGAAAGCTATGTGTAATCGTTTGGATAAATGAGTGTGCATAGTTGTCATTTCATTCAAATATGCACTATGTACTCGTGCGATAGAAAAATATCCTAACGAGAATATAAAGTGAAGATACATTTTTCTTTATTTCGTGTACACTAGGTAGTACGAAAACTATAAATAAATTAATACACAGAGGTTAGGTTTAGAGGATATGGAAACTGCAAAAGTAGGAGGGTTGTGGGTTATTTTGTAAAATTAAATTTACAATTACATCGGCACTTAGTGCTACTAAGAGTGCCGATGTATTGAAATCTTCGCCCAAAAGTCAAAATCTTTGACCAGGTTTTTTTCACATTTCTCGACGTTTTAGACCATTCTGAGTCGAAATCAGTAAAAAAAAATTTTGCGTCCGTCTGTTTGTCTGTTTGGGTGTAAACTCTTTTTTGCATATTGTTTCTTATCGTATTCCGAAGAGCTGATTAGATTTTGGGGGTAAACGATTGGGTGTAAGGGGGTAAAAATAGGGTAAAACTCCTATTTTTAGATTTTTTTGTTTATAATTATAGCAATTATTATTGTATTTGGTTAATTTAGCACTTATATAAAAGATAATTTTAAATTGGTCAAAAAATGTTATAAACAACGTTTTCCTAAAACGCATTGTTTTCGACATATTGGCGTTTAAAGCAGGAAAAAGTTTTTTAACATATCTCACATATTTATAACCCGATTTCAAAAAATTATATTTTAAATAAAAGCTCTGTTTAAGCCCTATAAAAATGTTATATACAGTTTTTTGCTAGAATATAATGTTTTAAAGATACAAAATTTAAAATCAAACAAAACACCTATTTTGAAATTTGCAAACTAGTGTACAATAGTGCCGATGTTTTGACAGGGTGCTTGCAACGTTTCATCTAGTTTATTTTTGGTTTCGTTGGAATAATTCAGATTATAGATGTCAATATTATATGTAGCTGCATCAGTGATGCAAATTAACACTAATGGCAAACCTGCAGTATAATTTATTAATATAAATGTACATTTTAAAGATAATCTTTCACAAGTTATGAATAATAATCAATCTATGATCGATATTAGTTTCATAGTTTGTTTTAACAGCCGTTTAGGGGCTGTTCAAGAATGACGTCACCTATTTTTGCCCAATTTTTGACCCCCCTCCCCCCTTGTCACCTTTCGTCACTTTTGCCTAAACCCTCCTATAAAATACAAAAAAATTACGTCACCTTTTGGCAACCCCTCCCCCCCCCCACTGCGCCTATTTTTTTAGGTATGGTCTCATAATAATAGGTTTACTATTATCTTTTATTTAAAAAAGCGTCTACGGACAAAAAAAATAGGATCTCATTTAAGCAATTATATTTTCCATATACTAGGAACTAAAGATTAAAGAACTGTACTATTAAACTTTTTTATTTAAAAAAATATATAAAAATTATAAAAAGTTAAATACGGGTTTAATATATTTTAAAACTCAATAAATCAACAAATAAAGCAAAATCTTGGGTACAACTTAGCTTTGAACAGGCCCAGAGCTCCTGGTGGTTAAATCTTATTTTAAGGAATAGGGAAAAAATAATTACAATTTTTTGTAGAGCGACGCCTAAAGTAAAATTTACTCCAGTCTTTTATGTCGTAGTTTTTTTATAAAATTTCTACTATAAGTATTTTCAGGGGTAATATCATAAGTGATACTAGGTTAGGTATCGGTGGTTTTTTACATAAATTTTACGAATATTAATCCCAATGACGAAATTGTAACGACTGCTTTAGCAGGAGTTGCATTTTCCAAAAATTGGGATTAATATGAGTAAAATTTGAAAAAAAGCACCGGTACCTAACCTAGTATCACGAATTGATATTTAGGGAGAGAATATAATTTATATTTAATACACATACCTCTTAATTATAACGTATTAATCCACAAATAAATTATATTTTATAAATTAAAAAGCAAACAATAAGCACGATTTTAGATTAGAGAAAAGAGGGGTAAAAAAAGCCATCGTAGGGGTAAGGTATTTTCACTTATCAGTACAGCATACTACATATATATATAAATTGTATTCTCAGGGGTAATATCATAAGTGATACTAGGTTAGGTATCGGTGGTTTTTTACATAAATTTTACGAATATTAATCCCAATGACGAAAATGCAACGACTGCTTTAGCAGGAGTTGCATTTTCCAAAAATTGGGATTAATATGAGTAAAATTTGAAAAAAAAGCACCGGTACCTAACCTAGTATCACGAATTGATATTTAGGAAGAGAATATAATTTATACTTAATACACATACCACTTAATTATAACGTATTAATCCACAAATAAATTATATTTTATAAACTAAAAAGCAAACAATAAGCACGATTTTAGATTAGAGAAAAGAGGGGTAAAAAAAACCATCGTAGGGGTAAGGTATTTTCACTTATCAGTACAGCATACTACATATATAGAAATTGTATTCTCACTAAAATTGTTTAAAAATACGTACAAAATTTTTTAAAGGTGACGTCACTTTTGGCCAGACCCCCCTCCCCCTTCATCACTTTTCGTCACCTTTTGACCAATCCCCCTCCCCCTTATGGAGGTGACTTCATTCTTGAACAGCCCCTTATTAAATACATCGTATTAGTTAAAAGTTAAAAAATTGGGTGTAAGTATTTACCAAAAATGATTGCAATAGTTTTTAGTTGACTAATAAATGTAAATTGCAGTAAATGTACACGGGCTGATATTTTAAAGGGTAGTAGTGGATGGTAACAGTACACTCCTATCAGTTTTTCACCATGTGATTTGCATAAGGGGTGTCCGCTATCTTGAATTTTAGGAGTGAGTTGCTTAATATGCATCTTCCGAAAAAAATGCATATAACCAATTTTGTTAAGGAGGAAATTTCCAACAATTTTGTTTGAATTATTTTTTAAATATATTAATAACAATCGATTTAATTTAAATGGAGGTGAAATTGTTTTTTTTCTATTTTTCGGCCAAATTATTCATCAGACGGAAAAAGCACAAAAAGCACATTATACCCTAATCTGGTGTGAAGCGGGTTACAAGCGATGAAGAGGATCAAATTACAATTTTTTAAATATTTCCGCGTCACGCATAACTCTACTCTCTGGGAACCAACAAAACTGTGAAACATGTATTTTTTTGGTGCTTCTCGTAAACGAAAATTGAGTTTTCAAGTAAAATACCGATTATTCTAAAGATCGACAACAAACTATGGTATACCAAAAGTGGAATAATTTACATTGGGGTAGTTAGCATATATATTTAAAACTGTCTTTTAACAACATGCATACACTTGAATTATTTTAATATATGGTTTGTGTTTCTCTGGGATTTTTTTTATGATATATGTACATTTCGTGGGGTGAAGTGGGTCACTGCATGTTTTAAAATAGGTATTGCCAAGATAGATGAACATACCGGGTTATATAATCTCGATAGTAAATGTACAGTGAAGAAACCTACATCAAAAGAAGTGTTTTTCGTATACTCAGGTGTCACGGATATTTTTGTGGTCAAGAAGGATAAAATTGTCGGAAAAGTTGAAGAAAAAATAAACAGAAGAGGAAAATATATTTTCAGAAATATTTCTACTATATCTAGAACAATTTGCTAAGCTATAAAATAATCAGAAAAATAATTCTTACCTACTCTATGTATTTTTTTTTACCAAAGTACAAAGAATGTGATTTTTTTATTTATTCGAATATATTTTTGTTTCTAGTTCTAAACATTAAGAATATGTTTTTTATTTATAGACTGAAACTATATTTGTTTAATCTTTTTTATATAGAAAATTTAATTATTGTTTAAATAAAAATTATCATATTTTGGTTTTTATTGACTTTAACACGCTCCTAAGCCCTACAAATAGGCCTATAAAATGCAGTAAATTTTAAAACGGATACCAAAAACCTAAGTAGCATATATTTTGACTTGATTATGAGATTTTAACTATTTTCACCATTAATTATATTTATTTATTTTCTTACTTATTTTAGCAACTTAAATAAGTTTTTGATTTTTAGTTTTGGAGAATGAGCCGTTGTAATTTTTTGGATAATTTTTATTTATTTAATTTAATTGTATTTTGCAGATAACTTTTTTAATAATCCGATTAATTTATAGTATCCTTTTTACCTCTTCAAAATAAATTGTTAATTCAATTTTTCGACGCACCAATCTAATCATACTGACACGTAGAACTTAAGATGTGACCGTTTTTACAATTTTTAATGTTTTCGAATTATTTGTTTATTGTTTAATGTGTAATTTAGAAGTTTAATTTTAACCTAGGTAAGTTTCCTCGTAGTTTTATTGTAAACCAAAAATTCTTAAAAAAGTATTGTGTTGGTTATATAACTTCAGCCTTTTTGTAATTCGTTTTTTTCGTTCTTTTTTAGCCTTGAGAAAGTAACCATTGAGGTAGAGTGGGGAGAGTGCCAGAGCCGTTTAAATTTCTTGTGCCGATTTTGATTCGCGCATCTATCTATCTCTCTAAAATTCCGTATTAACGGTCTTGCGCACTTCGAAATACACAAAGATAGCCACTCGGTCAGACAGAATTCCTGCTCCCCCACTCTACTTTCTTGAAAAACACATGTGAACTAAATTTTAGGTTAGTTTAAAAACCAAAGTCTAAGTAACTGCGCAAACTCAAATTTCCTAAACAAAGCTCCCTTGTCGGCACAGTTTGTCCACGCGCAGCCTGGTCGAATGGCACTCTCCCCCAGCTCAATGAAAGTAACTAACCAGTTACGAAACCGTTGGCAATAGTTTAAATTTTTATATAGTAATAAAGCCATTAGTACCCGATTTGCTGTTTTTTATTAATATATTTCGTATGGCGTTTGAATTTTGAAGTACCTATTATTTGGTTTTATTGTTTTTTGATTAATTTGATTTTTCATTAGTCTTCAAGAACGATTTTTTTGATAAACATGTAATTGATCCGCTTTACCCCCATTCATGGGGTGAAGCGGGTCAACTTTTAATAAAGAAAACTGAAAGAAATGATGAGCTAAATTGTTCTAAAAATGTTTAACGTGTAGCTGAATAGTAAGCTTATTAAATTAATTTTTCTTACTTTTTTTCTTCAATAGATACATTTAAATATTTAAAGAAAACTGATATTTTTAATCCGCTTCGCCCCAGATTGCGGTATATTTAACTAGTATTTGTGCCATTCTAAATGAATGTAGTCAGTGCTGTAGACCTGTAGACATGTAAATTTGTATTAAAAAAGTTCGTTGTGTAAAATATAATCAGATTTTCATTAAAGATATCATTACAAGGACTTTTTTGGATAATAATGTAGGTACCACCAAAAATAAAATTCCATTGATATAACTTTTTAATCTAAGAAGTATGAATTGCACTTTATTCAATAACAAATTATAAATTCAGAGAAATATCTAGTTGGCATGTACTTTTAATTATATGCTTGCATTTTATATTAATATACAGGGTGTGTAATAGTTAATTAAATAAGAAGGTGGAAAATAATCGTTCAAGAATTACGTAATATACCTGGTTAGCACCAGCCTTAAGTCAATATTAATAGTATTAGAAAATATAGAAAAGAACGTTAAGTAATACTTAAATGTACCCTAACCCAGAGGTTTTAAACCGAGGTTAGTTAGAAAATTTCCGTTTAAATTCTTTTTCTTCTTTTTCTTATTTTTCTTTTTCTTCGTCTTCTTTAAAAACATTAAATGTTTAAAAAATATAGGGGTTTATACAGTGGGTGAAAAATGTCCGACCACCCTTTTACTTTTGAACTGCTTACGATATAAACTCAAAATTTAAAACACGTAAATAAAATAACTCATTTTTTTTTGTATATATTTGTTTTGGAGGCAAGCGGTGGATTTTTTTTAATAAAAAATAGGGTCGTGTGATCTATTATTTTAAAGCTCATAAAATTCTATATTCGACCATAAGTTTAATTTTTTCTACATTTTTTTGAGGAGGTTAAAAAAGATTTTTTTTGAACTATGTATGAAAAATCATGTCTATTAAATGACGTCCATTTTCAGCTTTGCACGGGCTTATTTTACGACATTTTCCATGACGGCTCCTAACATGTATGGCTTCAGCTGGGGTTATGCATCAACGTGAATTGCACCCCCTCAAGGTCACGGTTTGGTGCAGTGTAACATTCCAAATGGTAATCTGGCTTTACTTCTACTAGAAAAAAGTCCAAACAGTTACGGTGAACGGCGACCGATATCGCTCAATGCTGGAAATTTTGTGCGCTCTGCAGTGGAGGACATGCCAGAGACATGGGGCAGCAGGATGGGGCAACTGCCCATGCCGCCAGAGCCACAATGCAGCTTTCAAGGTAGATTTTCGAAGAGCGAATAATTTCGCGAAATTCGGATTTTAATTTTCACGATCGCCCGATTTGAGAGCCCCACACTTTTTTCTTTAGGGCTACCTGAAAGATAGGGTGTATTTCAACAAGCCCAGGACTATTTAACAGCTTAAGCCAGACATGTTATGAGCCGTCATGAAAAATGTCGTGAAAAGAGACCGTGCTTGCAAAGCAGAAAATGGACATGATTTTTCTTATACCGGGTGTCCCAACTCTATTTACTCAACGATTTTCTCAAAAACTTAAAAAGATAATCAAATTCTGCCAAAACAATCTTACATAAGACAACTATCTTTTAGGGTATATCTGATATTTTCAGCTATTAAAATGCAGGGGGCATAGGGGGGTATTTTTTTAAATGAAAAGGGGGGTCGTGTAATACATAATTTTAAGGACTTTATTATGTTCTCCATTCAACTGTATATTTTTTAATTTTTTTAAGCATTTTTTTTTGGGTTTAAAACAGGGTTGAAAATGTTTTTTTTTGTAAAAAAAACAAAAAAATTTTTAAAGGGTATTAATTTTATGATGAAAAAAGGTAAATTATAGTTTTAAACTAACTTTAATTGACATAAATAAAAATTTACAAAAAAATAAAAAATCGCATTTTTTACCACAAAAAATTAATTAATCAAAATCTTAAAAAAATTGTTTAAAAAAATAAAAAATATACTCTTCAATAGATAATTTTATTTGCTTTGAAATGATGTACCACACTACCCCCCCCCCTTCCATTTAAAAAACTTCCCTATGCCCCCTGCCCACATTTAAGAGCTAAAAGTATCAAGAATATGCTAATAGATAGTAAGTTAAGATGGTTTTCGTAGAACTTGATTATCTCTTTTAGTTTTCAAAAAAAACAGCTGGGTAAATAGAGTTGGGGGGGTGTAGATTAAAAAAAATCCTTTTCCTGTACCCTATATTGTAAAAGAAATAAATAAAAAAAAAATGACAAACAAAAAAGTTATTCAATTTTTAAATGGTAAAGTGACTTATGGGCCACCCTGTATATGTTCAAAAATAAAATTTAATAAGCTTTAAAATAAAAGATGTATCACACGACTCCCGGGGACTCCTTTACTATTTATGAAAATATTACTCCTTGCCTCCATCGGGTTCGCTACTACAAATATCAAATATATACCAAAAAATTACTTGGGTTATGTTATTTACGTGTTCTAAATTTGAAGTTGATATCCTAACCCATTTAAAAGTTAAAGGGGGGACAACCGCACTTTATATTAAAGGAAAGGACCCTGTATGGGGAATCCCACTTGGGGATAC
The DNA here is from genome assembly GCA_958510825.1 of Brachypterus glaber. Taxonomy (NCBI): domain Eukaryota; kingdom Metazoa; phylum Arthropoda; class Insecta; order Coleoptera; family Kateretidae; genus Brachypterus; species Brachypterus glaber. Next base: position 13,314,621 of record OY294046.1, read on the forward strand.
TTTCTTCTTCTTCTTCTTCTTCTTCTTCTTCTTCTTCTTCTTCTTCTTCTTCTTCTTCTTATTCTTCTTCTTCTTCTTCTTCTTCTTCTTCTTCTTCTTCTTCTTCTTCTTCTTCTTCTTCTTCTTCTTCTTCTTCTTCTTCTTCTTCTTCTTCTTCTTCTTCTTCTTCTTCTTCTTCTTCTTCTTCTTCTTCTTCTTCTTCGTTTTCTTCTTCTTTTTGTTCTTAAATCCTTACATTTTGAAAAACTAGAGGAATTTTTCTAATTATATCAATTTATAAAGACAAATAAGAAAATTGAACAGTGATTGAATAGATTACGCACGGGTTAGAGTAGGTTGAGGAAAATCTGGAGGTATACTAAATTTTAATGATATAGTAATTATTTTCATTATAGACAAGCGCGCTCTCAACTTTACCCTTTAAGCTTCGTAAAGCAGAATGCGTGCAAGTGAGAGGCACAATAGTCTATAGTAACTTCGCTGGCTATATTTAAATTTTTTAATGGTGTCAAATGCCTCCTATAAAATGGTTTAGTTTTAAATTTCGTTGGGTAGAAAGACAAATATTGCATAAAAATAATTTTTCTTTTATTTACATATTTGAAGAAAACAGTTGCAACATACAATATAGTACTTATAAATATTATGTATAATATTCACTTACATATATTATTTAAAAGAAAGTAAGTAAACTACATATTAAAGTTGTTAAAATCAGATTACTTTTATTGCCACTATTATAAAATTACCATAAAAATACCATATATACCATGAGTTATAGTTTATAAAATTTAGATTAAATATGGATCATTGACCCAGACCTTTTTATAAAAAATAAGCCGCGAAGATATGTATGTAAATGGTATAGTGAACTTTCCCAAAAAAAATTCATTAGAACTCCATTTTGAATCCAGGCACGAATAAAAACTTTATGTATACCCAACATTTTTAATCATTTCAAACATGTAAACATTCAAATTCAAATTTTCAACCACAATTTTTAGTGGAATCTCATTGTTTGTCCCCTGTAAGGTTTTGTATGTTGATTCTTCATGTTACAAGCTAACAGACGCCGCTAAAAAAATGGAACCTCATCGTTTTTCCACTGGACCCTTCAATTTGTAGTAAGTTTAATGCATCTCGAGACAACACAGCCACACAAAAAGAAAAAAAGGTCAGGAATTTTTTAGACCATTGTATTCCTATGTATTTTGAGGCGCTGAATCAGAATTTGAGGTCAAAATAGCACCTCATCTGATTAGTTTTGGAGATAATTAAAGTCCAATTAAATACTCGATGAATTTCGTTTTTTTCGCTGTGTTATAATAAAGGTGGAATAATTTAACAAATTTAATTTTCTTTAAGTCATATTTTTAAGTAATCAAATTTGGACCTACACAGTTACATAATATTTTAACATACCTACTCTAGTTTTAATTTTGTAAATTAGCATTTAACAAAAGTGAAAATAAATTAAAACATATTAGAACTATGGTTCTGTATACTAATTATAAGGAAAGTATGATGTCATATATTTATTAATAATTTACACTTATCGTCGATATATGAGTGACTGATTAATCTGGTTTATCTGATTGATGTGACTAGATACAAAATTATTTAATAATAATTATTATTACCTTAAATTTTAACTTTTAAAAAATAAAAGAATCCTTTAAAACTACTTCCAACTTAAAGCTGGTACTTTGTTTTTCTATTTTGAGACTCATAATCACACGCATTTTGCTTGTTCTTATAGGCCCATAAGAGATCTGTACTTTTTTTTCTTTTGGGTTGGCAACAGACCTGGCCTATCGCTTGACGTTTTCCGTGCAAATGTCAATGTAGCTTTAAAGTTGAATTTTCTACAAAATTTTGTGTTTAGGTTATTTTTACCATGTTAAAATTGTGGCTTGGTTAATTGCAGTAAAAAAGAGAAGAGGTGACTATAAAATATTTCAAAATATCATTTGTTCTTAGAATTTTAAACATGGTGTAAACTGTAATGCCAATCCAAAACAAAAATCCCTAAATCAGTCATCAATTTAAATGTAAGTTTTTTTAAATTTTAGAGCAAAATAGAAAAAATTGTATAAAGCACTCGTTTCATAACACGTTTTTAGCGCAGTAGTACTGTAGAAAACTCGCCGCAAGCGGCTCCTTTTCTAAACTTGTACTCGTGAGCTTAAAACGAATGTTATAAAACTAGTACTTTAATATACTATTAACTCGGTTGCCAGAATAAAACCGTTATAAAACATCTTAGGGAACGTTCAAGTATTACGTAACGCAAAATGTACCAAAATTCATACACTTCATACCTCGGTTCTCGAGTTATTCAAGGGTGTAGAGATTTCATATTTTGGCTACCCTCCTAACACACCCCCTATTAGGGGGGGTAGCCAAAATATGAAATCTCTACAGCCTTGAATAACTCGAGAACCGAGGTATGAAGTGTATGAATTTTGGTACATTTTGCGTTACGTAATACTTGAACGTTCCCTTAGAAGAAAAGTTATAACTTGTTTTGTTTATATTTTTTTTACTAATAATTATTAGTACAAAACAAATAAAAACAAAACATATAAACTCCAAAAACTAAATTTGATGCAGGCCTGTGTAATTTGGGCCGAAAGGCCAATTATTAATAAATTATTTTGACTTAACATATTACACTTCTTTTTCTAAATATTTAAAAGTTGTCTGTGTACAAAGAGAGAGAAATTTAATGCATAACATCATAGAAAAGTTTAAAAAAACTTACAATTTTACATTATTCTTAATAAACGCAATTAAATTATAATTTAATTAAATAAAAAATATATAATTCAATTATAATTAATAATTAAAGTTTGTCGCGTGCGAACAAAAAATGAAGCCATGCGCATTGATTTTAAGATTGAAAGTAATGGTTATAACTATTTCCTTCTTTTTTATACTAATTATAACATTACTTCTCATTTCCTCAAATAAAGAGTGACGGAAAGAAATAAATTAGCTGTTTATTCTTCCGATACAAAATGCACCTATAGTAGAGTAAAAGATGCAAGTCGCTTGCAAAACAACTTTACCCTACGATATTTCAAGAAATCCTTGACTTAGAGACTTGAAATTTGGAACAAATTTTGTTTACTACTTAGAAAATCTTTGTTCCAAATTTCAAGTAACTGAGTCAAAGCGTTTTTGAAATATCGTAGTGTAAACTTGCACTTGTACTTTTCTCTTCTATAAACCAGAGTTTCTTTACCTCTAGTAGGTATAATAATGTAGGTGAGCACTGTCGGTATATCCGTTATATGGAAAAATGCCTGTAAATATGATGTATTTGTATCCAGTTTAAATTAACATTTTTATTTTATTTTCTGTTTTAGATTTTTTATGGATATAAATAGTCGTTGAGGCCAAATGGCTCAAATTAATAATACTGTAAATCAACCTATGGTCTAAATTTGAAGTCTTGAGTTATCGTGGTCACACATACACACAGACCGACCGACAGACAGAATTTTTTTTTGACGGAAATTATATTTTTCGGATATAAAAAATCCGGAAACGTATTAAAACCAATGGAAATTTTTCGATTTTTTTTACTAAGGGAAACTTCAAGTATTACGTAACATAATTTTACCAAAATTCATACACTTCATACCTCGGTTCTCGCGTTATTCAAGGCTGTAGAGATTTCATATTTTGGCTACCCACCCTAATAGGGGGTGTGTTAGGGGGGGTAGCCAAAATATGAAATCTCTATAACTTATTATAACGCGAGAACCGGGGTATGAAGTGTATGAATTTTGGTCCAATTTGCGTTACGTAATACTTGAACATTCCATAACGCAAGACTTTCCTTCGGGAAAGTAATACTGCTGCCAACAAAATAATACTTTCCCCTATAGACCTAGGTTCGTTAAAATCGAAAACGAAAAAAAAAAAAATAAAAAAAAAATAATTTTTTTTAAAAAGTTTCTTTTTTCATAAAACGAAAAATAAATTGAAAAAAAAAATGTTTAAACAAAATTGTTTTTACCCTATTTTACCCCTTACCCCAATCCGATTTTTACCAAAAACAATCCCAGCCTAGAACTTTGGATAATCAACCTATGGTCCAAATTTAAAGTTATTGGCCGGAAGCGTTCTTGAGTTATCGTGGTCACAAATTTTCCGGACACACAGACCGATGGACCGACCGACCGACAGACAGAACTTTTTTTTTGAGAGAAATCCTATTTTTTGGATATAAAACGTTCAGAAACGTAAAAAAAGCAATAAAAAATGTTCGAAATTTTCTTATTAATTGACTTTCCTTGGAGAAAGTAATTAAATGACTTAACATGGCAATATTTGGCTCACTTGCCTTAGTTGAATTTCTTTACAAAAAAAAAACATATAACGCTTTGGTTTGCATCAATCAAATAAATATAAAAACTAATATAAGTAGTTACCCTTACCACAAACGTTTCAATTATATTTGATACATCCAAAAAATTGACCATTGGCTCTTTTTTGCAAGCACTAGGAAATACCCAAAATTTTAGCCAGTACTTCAAAATACATTTTCTGGTTAGTGTAAGGCTTGTACTACAAGCAGAATTCTGTATATCGTAAACAAATATTCAGTTAAGGTAAAAAAATATAGTTAAAGTACTAAAGAATATTTATAGTATTATTAATTTGAGCCATTTCGCCTCAATGATTGTTTATATCGATAAAAAAATCTAAAACAGAAAATAAAATTAAAATGTTCTTATTAGGTGCACCTATTTCTAGATGCACTGCTAAGGTATTGCGTTTAAAATAATACTTATCTGCTATATCTTTTTTACCTAAAAAATATTATTAGTCAATACCCTAACAAAGTTTAAAAATTTAGCCTAAATAAAGAATTTTTAATAAAATTCTTGATAAATCGTTAAAATAATTAAAAAAGAATGAAAAACTGAATTAAGTTTACATGTTTTACATTACATGTTTGTTTAACCTCGTACTATTCTACTTAATTAAGCATCCCCTAAGTCCAGGACTTGTGTGGGCTAGTAGTAGAGGGAACCACCGGCTTATACTGACTTTCGAACCAGTTTCTAGGGATTGTGCGTTTCACTTATCGCCTTCGCCAAATTTCAATTATTAATTAACTGAAAAAGGCAAATCCGCGCCAGTGAGAATCGAACTCACGATAGTAGACTTGCTATGCATACGCGCTAGCCACTACGCTATGCCTCCCATTAATAAAAGTTAACTTCTAACGTTTCGGGATCTAATGTGATCCCGTTTTCAAAGAAAATTATTAGTTTTTGAAAGAATTTGTGCAATATTTGGTTTTATCATTCAAAATTGACAAATGTCAAAATATGTCATATCGAGGTAATTGAAACAAAGACACCCGTAAGGGGCTGACCTCGTCTAAAATTTGTACAAAAGAGTTCCTTTTTACAAAGAGTTTCTCAGAGTTCCTTCGGAGTTCGTCGGAGTTCCTCCAGAGTTCCTTGAGAGTTCCTCCTGTGTTCCTTAAGAGTTCCTCTCTGGAAGAGGTAATTTTTGGCAAATAATCCGTAGAAATTACCGCTATGCAAGCACTACTGCCAATAAGGCACCCTCAAAAAAAAAAGCTTTGTCCCTGACGGTTTCTATCCAACTTGGCGCCCCTTCAAAAAAAAAATTGGCGCCCAAAGGTAGGATGTTTTGATAAGGTGTTTGTAACGGCTCATCTAGTTTGAAAATAAAAACTTTAATCGGCATGGGTAATAATTAATAATTGTTTTTGAAATTTGTACAAAAGAGTTCCTTTTTGCAAAGAGTTCCTCTGAGTTCCTCCGGAGTTCCTAGGAGTTCCTCCAGAGTTCTTCAGAGTTCCTCAGAGTTCTGTGGAGTTCCTCCAGAGTTCTTCAGAGTTCCTCCAGGCTTATACAAAAGATTTCCTCGCGGTCAGCCCCTCGGACACCCTTAACAATAAAAAGGTGTAGAGAAATTAATTTGGAAAATGCGTTTTTGTTGAAAAACGTGTAGAGAAGTTAATTTGGAAAAAACTTTTTTATTGAAAATATAAGCCGAAGAAACTTGTAAGGAAATAATGTTGTGTTTCTTTCCTGAACTGGTAATCTTCATTAACAGAAAAATACCACAACACTAAGTGTTATCTATTAAAAATAATATAAATCATGTGGTATCTTTCACTGTTACTTTTAACGCTTAGATAAATTTAAAATTAATTAATTTTTGTTATGTAATTTATATAATTATTTATAAAATTGTAATAATAAAACGTTGATATATTTTATAAAAGAATTAATGCTTTTGGAATTTTGTCCTATCACGAATCATTTTAAAATATTAAAAAGTTGTTTTTTTTTTAATTTAATTGATTGACTAGCTTTTTTGAGAATTAATAATAGAATAAATTTAATAAAGTGATTGTCGTCTTTTAGAATAGTAATATCAGAATAATACCTATATCAATTTTTTGTAGTCACTTTTGTTACTGAAGGAATTGGAAAGGGAAATATTGCATAATTTGCAAATTCAAAGTAATGATAATACATTCAGAGTTGGGTCTCTTCGTCTGGGCCATGGGCTTTATTTCAAATGTAAAAAATTAAAGCCAAACCAAGCAAAAATAGGCTTTGGACTAAGAGCCATGAAAGCTTAGATAAAATACTTTAATTTCAACAATTATTTCTTCAAATTTAAACCCAGAGAACACTGTAGACGGGTTTGTTGTGATCAAGGATATCCCTAAAGGTATGTCCTGAGGATATAGTGCCCGTATATCCCAAGGATACACGGTATATCCTTCATACATCCCATGAATGTCCTTTCGGAATATCCCTGGATGGATTGTTCTTCATTATTTTAAATTTACCGCGTTTTTCGTGACTTTAATGGCGGATGTCGGTGTTTGTGGTCTGCTTATGTTTGTAAGTTTTTTCCACAATAATTATAATTATAATTATTAAATATTTATATTGTGTTTTCTTTTGTTGGACGATTTCGTGAGTAATACTCACTGAGTATTACCCCTACCTCAGGGGCAGCATAAGTTAGCATTTCTAACTCAAAAATGAATTAACCGATCTACTCGAAATTTTAAGGAAAAATTAATTTTTCTGAGAGGAAGCTTCTAGATCCCTATTGTTTTGATCGATCTCTGTAGAAATCGGAAGTTTAAATCCGACTTCCACTTTTTTTTGTTATTATATTATTCACGGCGCCTGGGCTAGAATAATATCATACGGTAGTTTCGAATCGCCAAAAAACGTCCTAGACAAAAAATTCTTGGATACAAATGTGTTTCATGAAAAAAAAATAGAAACTTTGAAAATGTCGGTAGGTCCGTCCGTCCGATGTCACGGTTTTTGTGGACACAATAACTCCAGAACGAATTATCGACTCGAAATTTTCAATAAAAATCAAGTTCTATGAGGGGAAGAACCCTATTGTTTTTTAAAATAATCCCCCCAAAAACAAAAAAGTTAAACTTTTTAAAAAACCATCATTTTAAAAGTTTCTAGAAAATGTGAAAAAAGTGGGTGTTAAAAAAATGTCTGTCTGTCTATCTGCCTGTACGTAAACCCTACTTTTTAAGGGAATGTCCGATTTAAAATATTCTTTCACCAGACAATTCGGAACCTTTTTTATTTGTGTGACATCAAATATGGTTAACATTAGCGTAGGGCAAGAGGGACAAAATGGACAAAAACTATAATTTTTAGCGATAAGTTGCTTATTATTTATAGTAGAACAAAAAAAAATACATATATAGAAATAATGTTTAATTACCTATAAAAATATATTCAATTGTTTTTATCGTATGACTTTTAGTTTCCGAGATATAGGCATTATAATATATTTTAATATATTTTTGATTTAATGTCAAATTTTGACACTAAAATTTCAAACATAGGTAAAATAACATTTCTCACTACCAACTCGGTAAGTTGACTTTACTTAATCAAAAAGCCGACAGTAATGGAAAGTACTATATCGAGCACACTTAGTGACATATGAAATCAATACAAACAAACCCGTAACTACACCTTTTCAAGTTGTAAATAAGAAAGTGTAAATTGATATTCAGAATTTCAAGTTAAATTTCAGAAAGTATAAATTGTAATTCAGATTTGCAAGTTATATTTCAGAAAGTGTAAATTGTAGTTCAAATTTTCAACCTATATTTCAGAAAGTGTAAATTGTAATTCAGATTTGCAATTTATATTTCAGAAAGTATAAATTAAATTTCAGAAAGTGTAAATTATATTTCAGAAAGTGTAAGTTGAAATTCAGAAAGTGTAAATTATATTTCAGAAATTATAACTTTATATTATTATTACAGAGTAAATTGTATTTCAGAAAGTGTAAATTGTATTTCAGAAAGTGTAAATTAAATTGTTGTTAATTTATAATTTATACGTATGTAATATAATGAAGTGACCTAGCCATTTAGAAACTAATTTTGTTAAATGTTTAATTTTATGTAAAAATTCATTTTTTTTTTTAATTTCAATTTATTGCTGTTCAATATTTAATACCAAATATATGTATAATACATAACTGCTACTTTTTTAAAATTTTGTTGAATAAAATAATACGTTCCGAAATAAAAATTATGATTTCTGATTTACAAATTACCGTTTCCTAAAATTAATTTACACTTTCTGAAATTGAATTTACAGATCCAAATTTAAATAAAATAACACATTCTGAAAATTAATTTCTACTTTCTGAAATATAATTTACACTTTCTGAATACGCTTTTTATATATTATTATTATATATATATATATATATATATTACAAATCTGAATTTCAATTTATACTTTCTGAAATATAACTTGCAAATCTGAATTACAATTTACACTTTCTGAAATATAATTTAAAACTCTGAATTACAATTTATACTTTCAGAAATTTATTTTAAAAATCTAAATATCAAATTACACTGTCTGAAATTAATATCACACTTTCTGATTTACAACTTGAAAAGGTGTAGACAGAAAAACCGATTTACCGGATAAGACATTAAGTGTCCGACATATACCGCAGGGGGACATCGAGACACAAGACTACTTAATATTTAATTTTACAGAGTGATTCCATAAAAAAATTATTTGTTGAATTGTCACACATAAATGTCAAAAATATTATTAATAAAATAAGATTTTAACTCCTTGGTAGTGAGAAAAAACGTAATGCGCTACTGGTAGGTAAGTTTTTTTTCTGTCTTCGGTCTACCTTACACAGAAAAATTCACTTACCTCTACTAGGAACGCAAATAACTATTTCGGCCAGAAAAACATTCCGATAAATCATAAAGAAAAAAAAACAAAATAAATGGTTCAAAAATACAGGAAAAGAGAAGAATTCATGAAAAACGAAAACAATAAATAAATAATTTGTTATGTAAATATATAAATAAATAAATAATGCCTTTATTTTCATAGGTAAAACAGAATGTCCATTATACAAAAAGGAATAAACCATCTTAAACACGAAAACTAGTCACAAACGGTAATTGAACAAATATTACAATAAGGTATATAATAAATAAATAAATAAATAAATAAACATACATCATAGTACGAATTCAGACAATGAGTATGGTTCTAATTGAACCAGGAATGCAAACAAACAGTTTTTAAATGAATTTAAATTTCCTGTACTTTTTATAGAGTTTGGAAGTTTATTAAAAAAAGACAAACATGAATAATAGCAGCCTTTTTCATACTGTTTTAACCTATGTCGTGGGAGGTTGTAGTTTATACTTCTTTTACTAATTGGTAACATGTCATTAAAAAGTTGCTTGTTTTTAAACATAAAGGTTAAAAGTTCATATATATATGTTGCTGTTAGCGTTAGAATATTGTTGTGCCTAAAGTGCCCCCTGCATGACTCATTATATCTTAATCCCAATATTAATCTTAGAGTCCGCTTTTGTATAGCGAACAATTCCCGTACATTTGTTGCTTGGCCCCAAAAACTAATTCCATACTTGAGAATGGAATGGAAATTCGAATGATAAACCGCCTTTAGGGTTTCAAAGTTTACGTAAGGTTTAAGAACACGAAGGGAATACAAGACAGTGTTAAGTTTTTTGGCTAGTGCTTCCATATGGATATTTCAACTTAAATTTTCATCCAAGAATAAACCAAGGAATTTTGTGTTATTCGTTGTTTTTATACTGATATCATCAAGTTTCACGTGGTTTGGGGTGTTTAAGTTTGAATGCTGATTTTTGAAAAAAATTATGTTTGTTTTTTCCTTATTTAGTATTAATTTATTCTTAGTGAACCACTGAAGAATTTTTTTAATACTTGTTTCAAACTTAAACATTATATCTTTTATATTTTTTGCTTTTGTAATGAAATTAGTATCATCAGCAAAGTTTACTAGTGTGCCAAATTCCACTGATGATATCAGGTCGTTTACATATATTAGAAATACAAGTGGACCAATAATACTTCCCTGCGGTATTCCCACCGTGATCTGGACCGGTTCTGAAACATAAGTATTTTGCTCCTTAGTGACCTCCACGCATTGTGTCCTTCCAGACAGGTATGACTTAAACCACTCCAGTGCCTGTCCCCTCACTCCATATCTTATGAGCTTTTCTAGAATTATAGAATGATCTACAGTATCATATGCTTTAGAAAGATCTAAAAACACTCCTATGATTAATTCTAGTTTTTCAAAGCCCATAAGAATTTCGTTTGTAAAACAGTGCACTGCAGTGGATACCGACCTACCCTTCAAGAAACCATGTTGACTGTCAGCAAAAAGTTTATTTTCCGAAAAAAAGTCTATCACTCTCCTTGCCATTGCACTCTCAAATATTTTGGAAAAGGAAGATAATAGGCTTATAGGCCTATAATATTCCTTTAATGTTGGGTCTCCTTTTTTAAAGATCGGTTTTATAAGCGCCGGTTTAAGTTTATTTGGAAAAATGCCATATGTACAAGAATTATCCACCATAAACAGCAAGGGCTCACAGATTTCAGGGATGCAAAACTTAATGAGCGCAACAGGCACCTCATCCACCCCACTGCTAAGTTTATTTTTTAAGCCTCTAACTATATCTACAACTTCCAAACTAGTTACAGGTTTTACATACATTGATTTAACATTATTTTTAATATCACAGTCAAAGTCTACATATTCTAGGTCATTAAGAAGTTTCTGAACTGACTCCACAAAAAATTTATTGAATGTTTCGGATATATTTTTTGCCCTACCTGGCATTTGCACATCTTTTTTTATTTTTTGACCTTTTATATCTTTTATTGTGTTCCAAACAGTTTTGCTTTTATTGTCTGAATTTTTAATTTTTTCTGAATACAAATTTTTCCTGAAGCCTATTAATAGTCTATAATACTCTTTTTTTACTAGGTTATATTGTTCATTAAATTTACTATCATAGGTTTTTAGGGTGTACAGTATATCAAGCCTATATTTACATTCACTTATCTCAGCCGAGTTATACTGTATTATATTTTTCTTGGGATTTTTGTTATAAAGGTTTTTATTTTTCCACCCGTCTAGAAAGGGTACCCGTTTCATATTTTTTTCTTTATTTTGCGTTTTAAATAATTTTAACTTGAATAGTATATGACGCAATGCGTAGTATTACATATCTTCACGACTTGTTTTACAATTTCTAGATGTAACTCGCCGAACCTGTATAATGTTTGCATTTGTTTTAAAAGTTGCTATTAAAAATGGAAGTGAAAGAAAGTGAAATTACTACTAGTTAATTATTAGATCACTTTTAAAATCTAATTAATAACGTTGGATATGTCAATTGAAGACAACACAGGAATAATAATCTACGTGTTTTTCGAGATGATGATGTCTTTTCATTTACTTTTGTTACAGTGGATTAGGCTAAATGTGACACCCAGGGTAATTGTGACATGTCGTTTAAAATTCTTCTAAACAAGTTTAAATCAAATCGAAATTTTACGCGAAATATTTAATACTGTCAAAAACCTAATGTCAGGGTTGGATTGGATATAAACTAGTTTAGAAAAATTATAACAGGACATGTCACAATTACCCTGGGTATCACATTTAGCCTAACCCACTGTACATGCAATTTAAATAAATTTTTTTGTGTATCTTGGGTGTTGAAAACTGCTAAAAATAATATAGTTTGCCGACTATTAATTTTATTATTAATTTTGTTTATAAATTAATTAAAATGTATATCTTTATCTAAAAAAATAAGTATATCTTAACAATGTACTTTCGATTATGGACGTTTATTAGTATATTACATACCGAGGTGGAAACCGTTTCATTTCCTGAGGGGAACTGTTTGAATTTTGACGCCATATCGAAAAGTTTAGGGATAGATAGCAGCACCTGCAGCATTTTTCTGACAGTTGATGTTTATTGAGACATGATTGTTACATTTTGGAATTAAATATACTATTCGTTCATAGTTTTCGGTGTAATATACGAAGAAAAATAGAATATGTTTTATACACTAGCTAAAGCTTAATGATAATATTGATTATAGTGGGCAATCACCAAAGAAATATACTGCAGTCAACAAATGATGGCTACCAAGGTAAATTTATCTTACTTTAAAACTATTTTTGGTTATTTGTTATATCAAGTTAGATACCTTATAATGTACATGTACTTATACATGTACTTATTACATGTAAGTAATGCATTTTTCTTTTTAACTAAATCACATTTAACTAATTTAACTAAACTAAACTAAAAAGGATTGGTGCAGTGGTCTACCGCTTCTGTACATGACAAGTCTACTAACCAACTAGAGTGAGTTTGATTCTTACTGGCGCTGATTTGTCTTTTTCAATTAATTAATAATTGAAATTTGACTAAGGCGTAAGTGAAGCGGACACTCCCTATAAAAACTGGCTTGAATGTCAGTATAAGCCGGTGGTTCCCTCTACTACTAGCCCACACAAGTCCTGGACTTAGGGGATGCTTAATTAAGTAAAATAGTACGAGGTTAAACAAACATGTAATGTAATGTAATGTAATGTAACTAAACTCCAAAATAGTAATATAATAACCTATAAAGTTGGAAGTAGTCACTGTTTATTTTTCATAAATGACAAAAAATATAACTTAAATTTATATGTGATATTATTTTATAAAAATAAATCATGAATAAATGAATAAATAAAAAAATAATATAATATTTAAAACTGTTTAGTCATAAAGTTGAAGAATAAATTCAAATTTTTGATAAGTGACATACATGAAGTTGGCTACAAGAGCCTTCCATCCCTAGGGAGGGAAATGAGATATTTCTAACTTTTTGGGAAGTTGAAGTTAATAATAATTTATTTTCCAACTTTTATGTATATGTGTAATTAGTGAATTATCAAATGGCTGTGAATAAAAAATATTTTCTACCTGTAAAAGAGCACAACTTTTCTCGGTGTAGATAAATTTATGAATTAGGCTTTCTTTATAAAATATTATTGACTCATAATCGCATTCCTTTGCTACCATTAAATTTTAAAGCCCAATATAAAATCAAAGTTTCACAAGATAACTTTAATTATCGACTATTATTAGAAATAATATGAGGTACCAACTCATTGGAGCATTTACTAAATTATTAGGTGTATATTATACGCTTCCATGTATAGGTATTCTGCTTTTCACTATCTTTAATTTCCTGAGAAGCAAAAATGAAAAAAAAAACATTTGTGTAAATTTTACGTTCTCTCCAAACTTATTTTACTGCAATCGAAAAGGGAAAGGGGAAGTTGCCAATTAAAAATATACGGTGTGTCCCCGGATCGACTTGACAATACCACAAAATGACCATTTATTTTTGAATTAAGAAAAACTGATTTGGGACATTGCCCTGCTTGCGTAAAAACTAATTCTTGTTGCAATAATATTTTTAAAAATTGTAGGTGGCGCCAGGTATCAGTGAAAAAGTAAAAAGTTTTCAGGTAAACTTACCTTTCCGTAATAGATACAAAAATAGTTATTTATGGTACTAGTGTGTAAAGTAAGATATTGCCCATGAGAAAATTAACCTGGAGTACCGTACAAGGTTTTATCCTATAAATAACTTAGGAATACATATTTTTATTAAAAATTTTAATGACATTTACAAGAAAATAAAGTAACAGTTGAGTGGGTAAAATAAATAATGATCCACTCAATAAAGTAAAAGCCACGCGGGGTTATTATTGAGTTTATCTATTTAAAATAAAGCTGGTAATTGTCTTATTATCTGTATGTATTGGATAAAAGTTATTTAAAAGATAGATTTATAATCAAAAATAAGAGCCGCATGTCAAATTTTAATAATTTTAACTCGTAATATTTTTTTTAAATAGTGTCAAGTTTCCAGTGTTTGATTTTTTTTTAACAACAAAATTTTATGAAGTAAAAGTATTAAATTTTGGCATGCGACTCTTATTTTTGATTATAAATATATTTTTTAAATAACTTTGTTTTGTATCTTTTACGGAAAGGTAAGTTTACCTGAAAAATTTTTACTCTTTCACTGATATCTGGCGCCACCTATAATTTTTTAAAATTTTATTTTGACAAAAACTAGTTTTTAAGCAAGCAGGGCAAAATTACAAAGCAGTTATTCTTAATTCGAAAAAAAAAAAGGTAATTTTATGGTATTGTCAAGTCTATCCGGGGACACACTGTATGTATATTTTTTTGTGCTTATTTGCGTAATTTAATATTTTTGTTACGAATAGCTAAAAGTTGACGATTTAAGAAAAAGTTATCAACCTCGTTAACTTCAAATTCTTTTTAAGTTAACAACAAAAAGGTCTTTATCCTAACATTAAGGACGACGAAGGTTTATTTCTGGACTGCAAAAAATTAAAATAAAAGAAGATCGATTTTAAAAGGCAGATATGGTCCTTTATTTTTTAGAATTGTGGAAAAAATCGATATTTTGTCATGACGACCCATATTTTTACGTTTACACCCATTTTTAATCAACTGTCCATAATGGACTCGGAGGATGCGGTTAATAGACATTTATTTATGTCTTATTTAATCAATCTATAAAATAAGGTTATCAGTTCAATAACTTCTAAAAGGCTGCACCGATTTATATAAAATTTATAAATTAGAATCGTATTTTAGATACTTTAGAAAATAAAAATAATAGAATTTCTTAAATGTATTTCTCAAAGATAAAATGTCATCCAGGGCACGTAAAATAACATTTTAGAAAAATAAAAATAATAATTTCTTTAAAATATAATTCCTAAAGGCAAAATTTTAAAAGGGTGTGTTATACCTACCCAAACATGGCCAACTACTTTCGTATGAAAAATTACTTACACGGCTCGTGCGTAAAACAATTAAATTCGTATTGCGTTGCACAAATACATTAAAAACTAAATATTTAATTTATCATTTTCATTTGAATCTATCATTCGAAAAAGTATACATTATTTTTTAAATCGTGATTATAAGACACGATGTCGATAATGACCTGCTTATGTCAATTATTTTTAGTCTTTGAGAATATACAGGGTGTCCCATTAACATTCCTGCATGCATTATCTTGAAAACTGTAAGAGATATCAAAAATCTAAAAAGTAGGTCAATTAGATACTTTTAGTAAGCTTCCTATTTATGTAATTGGTAAGGTTTTAACACTCATCCCCTAACCCCTAGCAACCCCAACTTTAAAACCTCGAAAAGCAATATGGATTATGTGATGCATTATTTGAAGGGCATTTTTATTTTAATTAAAAGTCATTTTTAAATTTTAAAATCGGATAAGCCATTTCGGAGATATGCATTAAAATAATTTCAAAAAATATGAAAAAAAAATTAATATTAAAAAAATCTTATATTTAAAAAATAAAGGTATCTTAATTGGGTTATATGCCAAATTCTAATATTCACTACATCCATATAACATAAAATACTAGAAATGATCAACATTTTCAACTATGGACTGTTCAAATCATAACATTAAATTTTTTCTGTAAGCTGCATGTGCCACATCCAGATTAATAGTCTCACAAGAATTAGTAATACTTGTCTTTAGATCCTTTAGGTCAGTTGGTTATGTTTTGTAAACTATTCCTTCCTCATAAAAAAATCTAGTGGCGTTAGGTCAGGAAAGCTTGGTGGCCAATAAATTATTCCCCTGGAAACATGACGGAATTAATACCATAAGGTAGAAACGGGATGGCAGCAAGACGGTACTGCCCCTCATGTTACTAATTCCGTCACTCAACAATGTTAAGTCAACATTTGAGTAATAATTTTCTAAAAAAAAGGGATTAGTTACAGGACCTAACGCCACTAGATTTTTTTAAAAGGAAGGAATAGTTAACCAAACGTAACCAACTGATCTAGAGGACTTAAAGATATGCATTACAAATGCTTGTGCCACTATTAATCCGGATATGGTATATGCAGCTAGCAGAAGAAATTTAATATCACGATTTGAACAGTTCATAGTTGAAAATGGAGGTCATTTTGAACATTTTATGTCATATAGATATAGTGAATGTTAGAATTTGGCCAATAACACAATTAAATTATCTTTATTTTTAAAATATAAGACTTTTCCAATATTACTTTTTTTATTTTTTTGAAAATATTTTAATGGATATCTCCGGAGCGGCTTATCCGATTTTAAAAATTAAAAATTAATTTTAATCAAAATAAAAATACCTTTCAAATACTGCATCACTTGACCCATATTGCTATTTGAGATTTTAAAGTTGAGGTTGCTGGGGGATAGAGGGTGAGATTTAGAACCTTACCGATCACATAAATAAAAAGTTTACTAAAAATATCTAATTGACTTGCTAATTTCTAATATCTGTTAAGGTTTTCAATATAATGACTGTAGAAAAGTTAATGGGACACCCTGTATACTCCAATTTATTAATAAATAATAATGATAATAATAATAGTAACCTTATACTGTTAGAATAAAGAAAATAGAACAAGTTTTGATTTACTTTCTTGAAATTTTTCTAATTATTGTTAATAGTATGACAGTAAAATAGAAAAAAAGCTTTGATGTTACATTACATGTTTGTTACTATTCTACTTAATTAAGTATCCTCTAAGTCCAGGACTCATTCCCTAAGTCCAGGACATAAAATTAAATATTAAAATAAATTGTACTGGGGTTTGCCATACCCCAACACTGACCAAGGGTTAAACGATTATAAAAAATACAAAAGTAAATTTTATGAAATGACACTTTTGGAAAATTTGGGCACCGATGTGCTCTATTTATTGCCACTAAAATCTCATTTTTGAAAAAATTTTGATCTTTTTTACCATATTTTCATTCAGGTTTATTGTCGAAGGGAACAATTACTCCAGAGACTTGGTCCCTTTCGTCATAGTTTCGAGACAACAAACTTTCATGAAAAAAGTTCAATCGTTCCCGCATTATTCTCTTACAATACAATACAATACAAGTGGGGTTGTGAGGCATGGTACTGCCTTTTAAATCACCGCGACCAATGAGATATATTGTGAATCCCCTTTGCAATTTAGTCCACATCAAACTTTAGGCTTCCAAAGAAGCCTAAGAGTTTTTTGGGGGCTACTTGGGATATATCTGCAGGTCTTGGGTATACCTGTTCTAGATATTGTAGCCTTTTGCTAGCATTGGCTTCGCAGAAGCAAATAATGTATTCGGCCGTTTCTGGTGCTTCTAAGCATAGACGGCAAATGTCGATTTCAGATTTTCCCATTTTTTTAAGATGATATCTTAACGGGCAGTGTCCGGTTAACAGCCCTGTATAGGTATTTAGGTCCACCTTGCTGAGATCGAGTAACTTTCTTGTTTGTTCAGGTTCATATTTTAAGGAACGTTCAAGTATTACGTAACACAAATTGTACCAAAATTCATACACTTCATATCCCGATTCTCGCGTTATTTAGGGCTGTAGCGATTTCATATTTTGGCTACCCCCCTATTAAGGGGGTATCCAAAAGATGAAATCTCTATAATCTATAATAACGCGAGAACCGGGGTATGAAGTGTATGAATTTTGGTACAATTTGCGTTACGTAATACTTGAACGTTCCCTTACGAATATTTTGGCCTGTCTTAATTTTTGGTCTTTCCAATATCGAGTTTTGATTTTGGTTTCCCATTCCTTAATTGCCTCTACCTGATGGGTTTTGTTAAAGCCACAGAAAGGTTCAGGGCCAATAAATTGAGTGCATGCACCCTCTCTCGCGAGAGAGTCCGCAGCCTCATTGCCTTCAACACCCTCGTGTCCTGGCACCCATTATTCTCTTGTATTTATTATTATACCGTGGGGTCCAAAAGATACCCCTTCTTAACTTTTGAATGAGTTAAAAAATCGACAAATTTAAAAAGCATAAAAAGACAATTGAAGACTACACGACAAAAAGACTGAGGGTCAATGCGAATTAGGTCCACTTTAGCACTGTAAACCGTGCTTATTTATGTGGAAGTCGACCTTATTCGCATTGTAACCCTCAGCGTTTTTGTCGTGTTTTGCATATGTTAGATACTTTCAGCTTTAAAGTGTGGACAGGGGGGCATCAGGGGTTTTCTTAATAGAGAGGGAGTCGTGTGACACATCATTTTAAAGCTAATAAAATTCTCTGTTCGACCATATAATTTTTATTTTTTTTAATTTTTTTAAAAGGTTTTAATTTTTCAGATGCTTTTGCTAAAATGTGAGTAAATATACATCGATTAATTAAGATAGGTGCCTCTCTCTTGCACGCAGCCTGCCTGCCGTATGACGCTTCAGCCGTTAATTTAAGAGCGCGCCAAGCTATCCATAAAAATTGGGGTATAATAATTTACATAATTTAAAATTAGTTTAAAAGTATAATTTACGTTTTCGCATCATGAATTGAACCATTTTTTTTTTAAGAAAATTGGACGAAAAAAAAAGTAATATATGGACAAGTAGAGAATTTTATAAGCTTTAAAACGTATCACACGACCCACTTTTTAATTTAATATTTTCTTGCCCCCGGTAAATGAATATCAGTGATAAATAACAAGTAGTAATAGTAACGGGTCTTTCAATAGGGGTAATAGTTTTTTCAATAGAGATTTCTCGGTTCCTGGTATATATTTTGTTACTTCCAGGTATCAAAATATTCAGTATAGTTTGCAGTTTTATCATACAGCGTTTGACGCTTACCGACCGTTAGTAGTAATTATTAAAAAATATTACCAAAGTTCAAACTCAGTTGTGGGTCCGATGACGCCGCCACACAGTGAGTTTTTCGGAATGCAACAGTATTTTATGTAACACATGTGGGTTGTTCTCGCACCAATAATGGCAATTTTGTTTGTTAAAAAAGCCTTTCACCCAAAAATGCACCTCGTCTGAGAATATGATTGCCAAATTTGTCGAATTTACGACGATCGCAACAATTGGGGCTTTCTCAGGCGTCAACTTGCAGAATATTGCGTAAATATTTGAGCTTGTATCTTTACAAAATCGTATTAACTCCAGGGCTGTAGCTAAACGATTACACATATTACGACGGGAGTTTACTGATTGGGCCCTGGAGCACTTGGAACTTCCAAGTTGGAAGATGATCCTGATTTCGGCCAAAAATTTATCTTCTCAGACGAGGCTTTGTTAATAAAAAATTGCCATTATTGGTGGGAGAACAACCCACAAGTGTTAAATAAAATGCATTTGTATCTGGCAAAGGCCCTGTGTGATGCGGTTTATGGCATGGCGGCTTCATCGGACCCACAACTGAGCTCGAACTTTGTTAATATTTTTTAATAATTTCTAAAAGGTCGGGAAGCGTCAAAAGCAGCAACATAAAACTGCAAACTATACTGAATATTTGGACAACTGGAAGCAAAAAAAAAGTATATCGGAAACCCAAAAATATCAATTGAAAAGCATCACTCCTATCACTCCTATCAAGGAAACCTTGCTCCTACTGAAAGACCCGTTATATTACGCACCGAGTACGCGAACCTAGTTTTTAGTGCATGAGAGTGCTTATTTTTATACAAGGCGGAGCCGAGTAAAAAAAGCACTCGAAGTGAAATAGGTATGCGTCGAGGTGCGTATACTATTTTTCCTACGAGTCCAAACATCCAAAAAACGCAAAAATTATCTTAATTTTATAATTTTGACGTTTTGTGTTTCATGTTCACTTATTTTCTGATATGTAAAATCAGTCACTTTCCGACTGCTTTCATGGCAAAGGGTGGAAAATAAGCACTAACTACTAACTAGGTCTTAGGAAAAGATATTTAATGCTTTTATTTTATATACTCTTCACAGTGAAAAGTATATAATAGTAATTATATACCAAGGTAGAGAAGACATTTTTTATAGCCTAGCGTATTAAATCCCGAGCTGCGTGGCAGCGAGGGATTTAAAAGTGCGAGGTTATAATAGTTATATAATAATAGTTTATATATTAGTTTGGACTTTTTCATCTTCTCAGACGAGGCTTTGTTAATAAAAAAATTGCCATTATTGGTGCGAAAACAACCCACAAGTGTTAAATAAAATGCATTTGTATCCGGAAAAGGCCCTGTGTGGTGCGGTTTATGGCATGGCGGCTTCATCGGACCCACAACTGAGCTCGAACTTTGGTAATATTTTTTAATAATTTCTAAAAGATCGGAAGAGTCAAACGCAGCAACATAAAACTGCAAAATATACTGAATATTTGGACACCTGGAAGCAAAAAAAAGTATATCGGTAACCCAGAAATATCAATTGAAAAGCATCACTCCTATCACTCCTATCAAGGACGCCTTGCTCCTACTGAAAGACCCGTTATATTACGCACCGAGTACGGGAACCTAGTTTTCAGTGCATGAGAGCGCTTATTTTTATACAAGGAGGAACTAAGTAAAAAAAGCAAAAGTGAAATAGGTATGCGTCGAGGTGCGTATACTATTTTTCCTACGACCTAAACATCCAAAAAACGCAAAAATTATCTTAATTTTATAAATTTGACGTTTTGTGTTTCATGTTCACTTGTTTTCTGATATATAAAATCAGCTAAATGTTACTTTCCGACTGCTGTCATGGCAAAGGGTGGAAAATAAGCAGTAACTACCAACTAGGAAAAGATATTATGCTTTTATTTTATATACTCTTCACAGTGAAAAGTATATAATAGTAATTATATACCAAGGTAGAGAAGTCCGAGGTTATAATAGTTATATAATAATAGTTTATATATTAGTTTTTTCACTACTAGCACTATTTAACTATTTTTATTCAAATAATAAAATAATTATTAACATAAATTATTTTTCTTGAAATTTTCCTAAAAATCAAGTAACCTTGATCAATGACATTTGCTCAAATAAATACTTTGAACTAACGTTTAAAAATTTAGTCTCTTTTAATTTTTTTTCATAATATTTAGTCAATTATTGATTGTATTAATTGGTAATAATTATAATTAATTATATTTAATAAATAAAAAGTTATTTAAAGCTATTTTCTTGGGTTTAATTAGTAAAAATTTCACAAAGAATTAAAACATCTAAAGTGACAGAAATCAATTGTTTATAAAATTGATTTTACAGTCTGAAAACATGATAAATAATGGTATATTCTGAAGCTAGTAGCAAAAAAAATAAATTATTATTGTTGAAAATTTATAAAAAAAATAACTGGTCTAAGGTAAATGTCCCAATTATCGTCCACTTTCTTATATTTTCTAAAAAAATAAGAGAATCGGGTGAAATTAACTTAATTTTCAATTTTTAATAAAATAATTGATATGTTGGCTATGTTTACTCAGCTTAAGGGCAGCATTACTTTTCTGTATAATTTTACACAAACGAATAAACTATCACATGTCAACTGTAATACTATCTATAATGCACTTCTTAGTCAGTCAGATAAGTTCAGAGGTCTGAAGTAAATTGATATATCTGGGTTATTTTAACACATTTTAAGTAAAAATTTGGTTTTAGTAATTTGTAAACACATTATTAACTTTATTATGTAAAATTTTAGGATAAATCTCAGTTTTAATAAAAAAAATAAGCCGGACGATATCTGGGACAAGAAAATAAATCATTACCCAATTATCGTCCGGGTGGACGATAATTGGGCCAAACTCAATTTAAGTTTATATAACCATAACTCCCAAAAAAATTGATATTTTTTATGAATTTTCTCAAATATTAATTGTTAACAATACAAAGTTTAACAAGACCAATTATCGTCCTACCATTTTTTCACAAATAAGCTTAAAAATCAACTTTCAAAAAGTGGACGATAACTAGGACAAGTATAGGACGCTAATTGGGACAATCCACGTATACGTGGCTTGTCCTAATTAGCGTCCTATATTTGTCCTAGTTATCGTCCACTTCTTGCAAGTTTTTTTACGCCTGTAATCACACCGTTTTGGATAATATTTGCATATGTAAGAACAAAAATATTAAAAAAACCACAGAAAACATAAAATTCCTCCTTGCATTTTTCGAGGCAAAAAATAGATATTCTGGGCCAGTATTGCAAGGTCCATTTAACAATATAAGTTTATTTAATTTCTGGTGGTCCATAAAACAAAACAAAAATGGTAAATCATCAAGAAAATAATCTTTTATAAGTAGTAAAAATATTAAACTTAAAAATTCATTAAAAAAAATCAGTAAATATATATATCTAGTTCTGAAGAAGAATGTAGGACCAAAATCAAAATAACCTTAAAAACTCTTACCATTTCCAATGCACAAGTAATTTCTTGAATTGTTCTTTGGCATAAAGAATAAGAAGATAAATAATCTGTTATTAGCAGACCTCGGGGATAAGAGAGTGCTCTTTCGTTCATGAGCTTAGCATAAATAAATAAATAAGCGACCGCAAGACGTGTGTCCTCACTCTACAAGAACTCAATGCAAAAGATGAGTCAAAGCCAAATGAGTGCTCGGGCTCTGGTTATTAGTAAAACATAACAAAAAAAAAAAATGGACGAGATTACCTCATATTAATGGAAAGAGGATAAAAAGGCGTTCGAGTTGAAAGAAAAAGAGGAAAAAGAATCCAAAGAAGAAAACCGAAAACTTGAACTGATGGAAAAAAGAAATCCGAGCAAGATATAGAAGAAAAGAAATAGCTACTAAAAAACTGGATACTAAAAAAATAGATAATAAGAAATCAAATACTATGAAATCATATGGGAAAAACATAAAAAAATAAGTTTAAACTGAAGGGTTATCTGCTAAAAAAGCTGTATTCCTTGAATTTCTTTTAGGAAACAATCCCTTAAATTTTCTCGCATTTTTCCCTCAATATTTCCTCGAAAAATCTTGAAAATTACCTAAAAGGTCGCACGTTTGATTAAGATTTCTTTGGATTTACTCCAATATCTACCTATATCTACAATATCCACAATACCTACATCTCAATTCCTCAGCGCTTTAATATGGAAATAAACGATTACAGAATAAATAGGTTTTTTAATACCTATTATTTATTGTCTTAAAAGACAATTTATTGTCTTAAAAGACAATTTTTTCCGGATCTAATTATAAATTTCATATTGTAAAGGCTATATTTTAAAAACATGTTTTAAATGTCCACTTTTATGATAAATATTAATAAATATAATAAAAAAATCATCTTGTTTCACTGTGACCGATAATTGGGACATTATCTAGGTCGATAATTGGGGCAACCCCAAAAATTATGTGGACGATAATTGGGACATCATACATTTTTATAAATAGCAATTATTTATATATTTTTGATGATATATACGTTAATTTTAAATATAATTTAGTAAAATTCAATAAATGTTGATTCAGGTAGTACCATTTTAATTTTGATACTCTTTTAAACTAACTTTTTGTGGCTTACTAAAGTCTGATTTAATGCTTAAGTGGACGATAATTGGGACATTTACCTTATTTGAATGTTTGAATTTTAATTAAAAAAAATAATTATGATTGTGTCTATAAACAAAGAAAACTGCTTTGTTAAAAACAAAATTTTCTGTTATTTATTGTTCCATAGAAAGTGTAGCTATGCTTTTTATGATTTAATAATAGGTGCATTTTTTTCTAATTAAAACCGAACTAATTACCAAGATTATAAGATATAGGCAGAATAGAGTGGTCCTTACATACAAATATTTTGGGATGTTCCTAACATTTCTTCCAAATTGTTTATAATGATGTGTGCGGTCAACTAGGGCGACTTCGGACTGTGTGGGTGAGTTCGTACACTTTTTCGCAAGACCCTGTGAACCAAAGCGCGTGTGCATCACAAGTTGTGGGATTATGTATAGAAGTTGTGGGGTTCAATTCCACAACTTGTGCACACAACACCATAACTTGTGCACACGTGCTTTGGTTCAGAGGGTATTGCGAAAAAGTGTCCGAAGTCACCCACACCGTCCGAAGTCACCCCAGTTGACGGTACCGTTCGACTATTTTACCCTTTTTTTAGGCTCGTGCTATGTTAAGCTCATAATTATAATCATCAAGTTATTAGTTCTAAGACTAGCTTGATGCAGCTATCCATTACACCCATCCTAAGCCTAAGCCGTTTTTATTTGTGAGCAGTAATCCATTCTAGGCCTACCTACGCTCTGTCTTACTTCCGGCACGCTCTCCAGAATACACGGTTCAACAGAAAAAAAAATCTGGCATCTGACCAATTTAATTAAATCTATTTCGAATCGTAGATTTCAAATCTGTAATCAGAGTTTTGGGCCACGTCAGGATTTTTTTCTATATGCATTTAAAGTTGTTAATTTATACTATTTTCAAAGGTGTTGTTTCTTAAAATTCTGGCATTGCAATGCATTGGGAAGAGCGTTTAAACGCTCGCCCCAAACGCGTTTGTGGCATTAACTCAGTTTTTTGACATATAAAAATAAAAGGTAAGAACGCGTATGCTGGTAGAATATTTCTGGACTCTTAAACATAAACGTAACCGAGTACAGTAGGCAATAACAAGCTAAAAAAAAACAAACAAATAAAAACCGTTCTCGACTTTTGTTTTATCGTACCTATACTTTTGTAATGGAATATAAATAAATAAAAGGGTTTTCAAATACAATTTTTTTTATTAGTTAGTTTTACTACTTCGCTTAATCAAACATGTTTTTGGTCAGCAATTAACTAGATATATTAGAAATTACTGACTTTACCCCTCTTCACCCTATTTAACACAAAAATAGTTTTGGCACGATCGGGTAATTTGACATGTTTACTAGCTTAATTATGACAGCAGTAGGTTATGTTTACAACTTGCTGATCGGTAAGTAAATTACTTACCGATCGGAAGGCGGTAAGTAAATAAGAATCTAATTTTTAATTTTTAAAGCTCTAAATTAGTTTTTATTCAAGTTAAATATAAAATTACAATTGGAACAATAACTGTTAAACGCTATTGGACTATTTAGGTTTCTTCTTCGAACGAAATAATTATTTATTAATAAGCCAATAATAACCTTTCTATGTTTACGCATATTTTTTTCACTGCACCATGT
This sequence comes from Brachypterus glaber, assembly GCA_958510825.1. NCBI lineage: Eukaryota > Metazoa > Arthropoda > Insecta > Coleoptera > Kateretidae > Brachypterus > Brachypterus glaber. The sequence goes on from OY294046.1 coordinate 13,340,067, forward strand.
TTTGAAAATTTTTCAACTATTTTCATACTGATCTTTGGATTTTTCGGGTTCAATTGCAAAACATTTTTTTTATATTTTGCGACTCTTATAAGCTCATAATCACATGCATTTCATTTCTTTTGGGTTGGCAACAGACCTGGCCTATCGCTTGACGTTTTCCGTGCAAATGTCAATGTCGCTTTAAAGTTGAATTTTCTACAAAATTTTGTGTTTAGGTTATTTTTACCATGTTAAAATTGTGGCTTGGTTAATTGCAGTAAAAAAGAGAAGAGATGACTATAAAATATATCAAAATATCATTTGTTCTTAGAATTTTAAACATGGTGTAAACTGTAATGCCAATCCAAAACAAAAATCCCTAAATCAGTCATCAATTTAATGTAAGTTAATTGTATAAAGCACTCGTTTCATAACACGTTTTTAGCGCACTAGTACTTTAGAAAACTCACCGCAAGCTGCTCGTTTTCTAAACTTGTACTCGTGCGCTAAAAATGTTATGAAACTAGTACTTTAATATACTATTATTCCACGCACCTTAAAGCTTAAAATTGTCATATTGACGCATTTTTTACAAAAAATGTTTATTTTACCAAGATATTCATTGGCACACAGGTAAACGTCAAACAAAATTAGGAATTTAGCATTGTTTATTATACGTAGCAACCCGTTGTTAGGGTTAAATTTTATCAAAGGTACTGATTTGATTTTTACAATAAAATATTTTTTAAGTTTTAATTTTACTTTTAAAAATCTTATTGATGTTTATTTTGTTGGATCGTGCAAAAACCGTAATAAGCATCACGGCCATTAAGTGCTTTACCGGTTTCGGATAGTATTGGAGATTTCGACTTTGTCTCAATCTCCAAAATAATTCTCAAAAGCTAAAATGCACTTACTGCCCTTAATACTTAAATGACTATTACCTAGCAAATTTACAGTAAACTATTTTTGTGTCGCAGTTCAATAAATTATTTACTGATCTGATTTCAGACAGCCAGGCAGCAATAAAGGCATTAGATTCATATGCCAGCTCGGAACTGATATGTGAATGCCACAGCGAGCTATGTAGACTAGCTGAACATAACAAAGTAAATTTGATATGGGTACCAGGACATCAAGGAATAGATGGTAATGAGAAGGCAGACGACCTGGCAAGAAAAGGGAGTGAAGCCGTACTCGCAGGACCAGAACCGTGCTGTGGGGTATCTTATTCCACTGCCAGACACAAGGTCAGGAAAATGTTGAGGAATGAACACCAGCAACATTGGAAAGATGCACCTAAAATGATGCACTCTAAACTCTTTCTAGGGGGGGCAACCAAGAAAAGAACCAGCTTACTTCTAGGCATGTCCAGGAGTCAACTTAGAGCAATAACGGGTATAATAACTGGGCACTGCTTACTGAACAAGCACCGACACCAAATGGGACAGACTACAAGCCCCGTGTGCAGGAGATGTGGGGAAGGGGAAGAAGAGCCCTACCACCTCATATGTGAATGTCCATCTCTAATAGGCCTAAGATGGAGGTACTTTGGGAACGACTCGCTGGAACCAAACGAGATCATGAACACTCCCCTGAAACCATACCTGGACTTTATAAAAGAAACAGGGATTTTATGAGGAGATCTGTGCGGTTAACACAAATATCCCTAGGGACCAGGTGTTGAGGGCAGTGAACCCCGCACTGAACTAAACTAACTAACTAAACTAACTACTGACCTGCCACGTTTTCATACCAAGTTCAAGCTTAAACCGCTTCCGATTTATTGTGCAAATATATCAAATAACTATGACATGGCGTTAAAACCTATTTATTTATTTACATTTTGGGATTTTCCGTAACAAATTGCCCGAAAAATGATAAAAACTTCAGGAAGAAAAAAAAAACTTGCCAACTAGAGTGAATTGATAGCTTTCAAGTGCATATAGAAAAAAATCCTGACGTGACCCGAAAAATCTTATTACAGAGTAGAAATCTAGGACCCAAAATTGACTTACATACCATTTGATCCATTCTCCTAAATAGCCCTCTTCACAGGACTTTTTCGATTTTCGATTCTCTCCAGTCAGCTCTCGTTTGTAACCCTATCTGACCATTGTATCTTTAATATGCTTCTATAGCTCCATATTACAAAGGACCGAGGACTATCACTATTATTTTCCTGTCTGTCCCCCTATTGTTTAAGTTTCACCACCGTACAGAACAGTCCTTTAGAGGAAGGTTTTTAAGAACCTTCTACCGTTTTTTTAGTTATCGAAATGAAATTTATTACACACCATTTTTAGACAATTCAGAACTTATTTATAAAAAAAATTATTTTTTAAGAACCATGCTATGGCAAAAACTAAAAAAATATTTCTTTAAAAGCTTTTTGCACATTCTTTATAAATTTAAACGTAATACGGATTTAATTCGCCATAAAAAATAAATTAATGTACCGACATAAAACCTCTTAAGTACAAATTACAAAATTTGACAAATTAAAATTACAAATAAAATTTATTAATTTTATTTACCTAGTTGTTTAACAAACCTGAAAATACATTAAATTATTTAATTAAAGTTAACATATACATTTGTATGATACCAGAAGAGTTCTGCCTCCTAAAGAGGAACGCGGCATGTACACCTGACACATACGGTTTTCGAGCTTAATATTATTTTACTACCGAGAATAACGGTAAGTACCAATCCTAAGAAAAATCTGCGGTAAGTGCATCGAAGATGTTACTTACCGCGTTCTTTCTATGTGAAATTTTGTTTTGAAAAGTAAAAACAGAATAAAGCAAATACAAAAGAAAGCAAAATTATGGGTATTTTAGTGGAAGTCAGACAAAATTAATAGATAGATTGATACATTTATTGTTTCTAAAGAAATATACATTTCTTATAAGACAAAATTTTTTTCAAAAAAAAAAATTTATTTAAAAAAAATATATCTTTTTTTTTAAACGTATTGATCTTTAAAATAAAAATAATTTTTCCTGAAAAAGTTACATTAATTCGAATTTTCTTTCAGCTTTTTTCGTTCTTAATTTTTCGTGTCTACAAAAAACGGAACTTTGGACGGACAGACAGACAGACGGACTTTTTTTTTAAGTTTCTTATTTTTTATGAAACACTACACTAGAATTTTTTGTCTAGGACGTTTTTTGGCGATTTTGGGAAATTCCAAACTACCGTATAATATTATTCTAGCTCAGGCACTGTGAATAGTATAATTAGATTAAGATTTAAGTATTTTGTTTGACATTGTAATGATGTTATATAATATCAAGAGTCCTGATTTAGGACAAATCAACGAACTAACAACTCTTCTCTCTAGAATACGCATACCGTTAATATAAAGTATCGCCAACATCTCGGTTTGTTTGTAAACAAATAGTAGGTATATTCAGGCCTGAACAATAACAATTACCAGTAACTGTTATTGTTGTTTCTGTTAGAACAAAGCTGTGCAAGTAAGACATACAAATGTATATGTTGGCTACGTTTTTGTCAGTTTTTACAAATGAAATGCCTATTCTAGAGAGAAGAGTTATTAGTTCGTTGGGACAAATGCCTAATGCCAGGATACAAAATAGTACAAAGAAGGCCGAGAATTTGGACTAACAGTATTCTCTGGAAACTACACGTTGAATCTTATGAAACTAATTAAGTATTTAAATTATTTTTACACGTACATTTTTATTTATTAAATTTTTGTATTTAAGGATTCATAAAGTTATATAAAAATTACATATTTGGTAAATATACGAATTTAATATTTTGTAAGTTTTAATAGGTTTGATGATATTTTTATGCAAGTACTATTGGGGGTAGTCCATGAAATACGTCATAAGGTGATTTTACACCCCCCTTCCCAATGTCACACATTGTCACCAAAATTCAAATTTTTCTTACATTTTATTGAATTCGTTAAACATATGAACAATTCTGACCGCCAAAATATGAATAGAAAGATTGAACTATTCTAAAAAATTCTACTTATCAGAATGGAAAAAATTAATTTTGAGTAGGTCAATAAAATTTGTGGTGAGACGTCACACTTGAACAAACCTCCCCTCCCCCCATGTCACACTTGATCTAAAGTACCTGAACCCCTCCCCCTAAAGGTGTGACGTATTTTATGGACGACCCCTTAACCGAACTTGCAGACCGATTTTAAATACTACATAAATTTAAAATATTAAAAAAAAAATCTTATACATGACACAGGCCCACGAAAAAAAAGTTGTCTGTGCTGGGGTTGAGACCTACATGTTCTAATGTATTTTGGGATGCTGAATATAAAACTTTCATAAAAAAGGCAATTCATGGTCTCATTTTTTTTTGCTACACTGAAAAACCCGTGTAAAATGAAGAAAATCTCATCTGCAAGTTCAGTGTAGCAAAAAAATAAGCCCACCAAGTGCCTTTTTTATGACAGATTCGTGTTTAGCATCCAAAAATACATAAGAACAGGTGAGTCTTAACTAGCACAGGCAACTTTTTTTGTTTGAAAGTTGTAAGCAACGTTAAAATATTATTTAAATTTACTGTTTATACGACGTTTTGGTTTTGGTTTTGAGGTAATTTTCTAACATAAAATTTGTAAATATCGTTAAGCCAATGGACTGCTGCCTATTTAGATTAGATAAAGAGAGAAGTTCTACAGAAAGAGGTAAAATTTTAACTATTATTGGTTTAAAATAAAAATATGCATATTTTAGGTAAAAATAACATTTTAGATTATATTTTAAATTACATGAAGGTAAGATATTTGTTTTTTTTTTTAAGTAAAAAACTATTTTTTTTTTAATTTTTATAACACAGCTATGTGTACAGTAGGTCTAAAGTTTCCTAGGGAACTTATGACCTACTCCTTAATTTGACAGTCATTGATAATAATACCCCGTTACGTGTGAAGATTTTGTACTTGTTTTTGTATTTAATAAGCTGTTTTATGTATTCTTCAATAATTTTGCAATCTTGCACATTTTTTGTTGCACTGTCCAAATATTATATTTTTAGGGAATTTTCTTTTTGGGTTGGTATTGAAGACCTACATTTATGTTGCCTAACGCATTGGACTGATGTCCATTGTAAATTATTTAAAAAAAATTAATATCACAACAGGTTATAACAGGTTAAAAATCATATTTAGCAAAAAATCGCTCAGCTCATTGTTAGGTATTCAGAAAAATAAGCTTCTTATAAAATATTGAAATACATATAAATATTATAAACATATAAATTATCATACTGCAGTTTTAACACAGAATTTTTTACCCATTATACACCAAACAATTTTGTAGATATTGGACCTCATAGACTTTACTTATTGAAAAGTTGTTAGATTATCACATAACGTTATGCAGTTATTGCTACTGCAATAACTTTTATTTAAACTTGCTTGGGGGTTTCACAGATACAAAATCATTCAGTATCTATTACGGTGACAAATTTTCAGTATAACAATAAAGCATAGCATCAATATCCAATACATACAGATAATAAGACAATTACCTGCTTTATTTTAAATAGATAAACTCAATAATAACCCCCGCGTGGCTTTTACTTTATTGAGTGGATAATTATTTATTTTACCCACTCAACTGTCACTTGTCAAATTATTTTCTTGTAAATGTCATTAAAATTTTTAATAAAAATATGAATTCCTAAGCTATTTATTGGATAAAACCTTGTATGGCACTCATGGGTAAACCGATATTGCCCTCTCGAAACTTAATTTTCTCATAGGCAATATCTTACTTTACCCACTAGTACCATAAATAACTATTATTTATATTAAAAAACAAAATCTATAGTACAATATCTGTATATATAATTATTACAAAAATGTAAAAAACAACAGGATATTGGGAAACACTATATTTTTTTATATTTTATTCCATTTCTGTTATACAAACAACATAGAGATCCTCTATAATTTCTCTCATTCTATTTTTATAGCTTTCGCATGTATTAATCATTTCTTCCATCATCTCACTTCTATCTTCACATAAAATAATGGAACTTTTAACCGGATCTTTTAGAATTTCTTCAATTTTCTCTGATTCCAACAATCCTAATTGGTAATAGGCACAACTCTGAAAAATGGCCTGAGATTTCATATAATCACAGCTTTTTAAAAATTCTTCGTATGGCAGTACATTCTTCATTTCAAAGCCAAAAGATTTAACATTTTCTTCCAAAAAATTGTAATATTTGTTTATCAAGTCAAGCAAGTATATTGACCTTAAATTTTTATCAGTATTCACATACAAACAAAACAATAATTCCTGCGCGGGAGGACAATATCTTACTAATTGGTAATCTACAAAAATAGCGTCAGTTTTTTTGTTGTTTTCATGTTTAAAAAGTATATTATTGGACCAAATATCTCCATGACATACTACGTTTCTAAACATATTAGATTTTTTAATTTTCTCGTAACACATATGGTACAATTTGATTGCACGTCTTTTAAATTCTGCAACAGTGATTTGTTTAGGAATATCAGGAAATTTTTCTACTAGATAGTTATAAACTCCTTTGCTAGCAGCTGTAAACATTTTACAACCATAAGTATCAGAATTATGTAAAATTAAAGCTTCTTTGAAGTATTCTTCGTATTTTTCATCAATTCTAAATATTTTACCATTTTTTTGAGTGATAATTTCTTCATAAACCAAACTAGAGGAATGTAACGCAGCCAATTTTTTAATAACATTTATTGTCATATCATACGTAAAAGGTGTTTTACATGTCTTATAGTTTAACTCAAATAAATCTTCAAGAACTATCAGATTATTAGGTTTGCATAAATATGACTTAGCATGGACTTTATTAATTGAACGTATGCCATACTTTTTTAGTTCTGCTACGTAATTTTTGTAGAAAAATACTTCTTTTTCAAATGCTCTGCTTTGAATAACAATTGCCGAGGAAGCTTGTACCGATGGCATACATTTTACAAAAAATAAAAGTTCTTTGTTACGATTTTGATGTGTTATGTTTATAAATAAATTAAAATAATCTCCTAAAAACCCAGATATCTGTGATAAAGGATTTAGCTTGTAAGACAATAAATCATAATTTGATGTTTTCAATCGTCTTTCAACTATTTCAAAGCAATTTTCTTTTGTTATTCCTTTATTTAATATAATAGTTTTAAACTCGTTTGTTAATTCGACACATTCTTGATCTAAGTTTAATTTATTTAAAATTGTTTTTAATTTTAAATAAGGAATTAATTGGTGAAATTTCTTTCCAGAAAAATGATCAAAATAATATAGTATTAAGTTCTTTAAATGTTTCTTACGGATATCTTCATTTGTCACATAAAATATAAACTTTATCACTTCAAGCTCCTGCCATGTTAAAACGAATTCTTCAGTTTGTAGAAACTTGCATTTATGTAAATTTTTGTTAAACAATATAACAAAATTATTAAATCCTATAACAGTTTGAGATTTTTCTAACAATTTCTCATTTGTTAAAATTATGTTTGTTTCTTTTTTAAAAATTTTATTATCTATTGAAATTAATTCATTAAGTTTTTTTAAAGCTGATTCCATATTATCTTTTTCAAATTTTAATAAAGTTTTATCAAATTTTATCGAGTGTATTTCTTTTAAACAATTTAATCCCATTTTAATATGACTTACATTTAATTTTTCAACTTTTATATAATCTTTTAAATCTTCCTCTTTGTATATATAAAAATGTTTCATTGTGTTTTTACAAAAAATTGAATATTTGTAAGATACAATAGACTCGTGGACATCCAATAAATATTCCACTCCAAAATATTGTTCATTATTTTTAAATTCAATTCTTGTATCAGCCCAATTATTATTAAAACCAACTGCATTTTTCACTAAATATGTTTTATCTTTTAGAATTGAATTATTATTAGTATAGAGCTTGATTTTAAAATCAAAAATTTCACTGCATGAATTTTCAGAAAAATTATGTTTCACCAATTCAACATTTTCATTTTTATAAATTAATTTATGTAAACACTTAGCAAACTCGTATTCGTGTTTTAAAGACATATTATAAGTAACTTAAAATTTTAAAATATAAGTATTTATGAACTACAACAATAATATATTAATAATGCAATCTTTTTATTTATAAATACATAAATGTATTTATATAGATTTAATCATATTAACTTAATTTTATTTAACAGTAAACACGTCGTGACGATATGTATTGTTTTACAATCCATACTGTAAACTCTTAGCAGTTGAAGCTAACCACTGGATAATTTATAATGTTTTTCTTGAAATAGTGTTCAAAATGAATAAATTTAATAACTCTAAAAATAGAAGAAGGCCCCATTTTCGGATAGTTTCCTAATTTCGGATAGTGGTTATTCTCCCAAACCGTTTAAAATATCGCGCTAAAGTATACTTTTATATTAATATCCAGTAGCCGGTGTATTTCCAGTTATAGTCCAGTCTTCAGGTCAATAAAAGAGGCTTTACCTGGAAATAATTCAGGGTGTTTTGATTTTCGGTTTATTAGGTAGGGTTTAAGGCCGCAAATAAAAATGTTTTTCTTGAAATAGTGTTCAAAATGAATAAATTTAATAACTCTAAAAATAGAAGAAGGCCCCATTTTCGGATAGTTTCCTAATTTCGGATAGTGGTTATTCTCCCAAACCGTTTAAAATATGGCGCTAAAGTATACTTTTATATTAATATCCAGTAGCCGGTGTATTTCCAGTTATAGTCCAGTCTTCAGGTCAATAAAAGAGGCTTTACCTGGAAATAATTCAGGGTGTTTTGATTTTCGGTTTATTAGGTAGGGTTTAAGGCCGAAAATAAAAAAACCATTTTGGGACATTAAACTCGATTTGGAACTGTTTTTAACGTGTTTTTAAAATATCTCTTAAACGTTACACTATACGTTTTTAAAGTTTTAATGTTTTTTTCGAAAAACCAAAATTGTTCTTTATCGTCGGTTAGGCATCTATCGGGCACTTTCTTCTTAATTAACGTAAAATTGATTTTTTTAAAAATAATTCACACATTTTTGCCCCATTATCTCGAGTAAACCGATTTTCGATTGAATTAATACAATTAAGCATAAAAAAAAACCTTTCTAACCGATTCATAAAAAAAATCTAAAACCCTACAGTGTAACGTTTAAGGCGGTGCCGTGAACTTATAGCTAAGTCGTACAAAAAAATATATGACACAAAAAAAGTTGGAGATTTGGTCCTCTTTATTTTCATGTCAAAAGTTTTTTGTCCTAGGATGCACCGATCTTGAGATATTTTAAAAAGTCTGTTTTTTGTGAAAAATAAGTTAAAAAAATGACAGTTCCAAATCGAGTTCAATGTCGCAAAATTATTTATTTGCGGCCTTAAACCTTACCCAATAAACCAAAAATCTAAACTCCCTGAATTATTTCCAGGTAAAGCCCCTTTTATTAACTTGAAGTCTGGACTATAACTGGAAATTCGCCGAGTACTGTTAATATCAAGACCAAAGCTACCTATACTGCCTCCTAAAGAGGAACGCGGCATGTACACCTGACACATACCGTTTTCAAGGTTAGCATTATTTTACTATGGAGAATAACTGTATGTACCAATCCTAAGGAAATCTGCTGTCAGTGCATCGAAGATGTTACTTGCCGCGTTCTTTTTAGTAAAATTTAGTTTTGAAAAGTGAAACAGGATAAAGAAAATATAAAAGAAAGCAAAATTATGGGTATTTAAGGGTAGTCAGACAAAATTAATAGATAGATAGATATATTTATTGTTTCTAAAGAAATATACATTTCTTATAAGAAGACAAAATTAATATTATTATAAAATATTGATCAATCAAGAAATAAAAAAATATATTGTTTACTACTAGTATCTACTAGTCGATATATCTATTTAAATATAATTAAATAATAATATAATATAAAAACTGCTGCCAACAAAATAATACTTTCCCCTATACTGCTTTCTAGCGTAGGATCCATCTGGTTTTAACTGTATTTTGTTATAAAGATTGAACAAACGATTCTCGAGTTATTCGAGATGAATTTCTTTAACAAACATCAGCTCGTTTGGGAGAAGATATTTTACTCATGTCCATATGAAGGTTTTCTATATGTAATTGTATTCTAAAAAATAATATTTTTAGGGTTCTCAAATTTATTTATTTTCGAAACTTCACACTGAATAATTAAACATTTATTTAGAGAGCAATGATTTATTTCAAATTAATTCCAATTCCAATTCCAATAATGGTATTTTCCATAGGATAGTTTGCCAGCTCAATCTAATATAATTTTCGGCCTACGTACTCAAAACCATCTCACTCTGTAGTGATGTTTGCGGAAACGCCAACTTATAAAAAAATTAAATTTAAAATTTATAAAAAAAATTACTTTACATGTTCAACAGTTCCACGTTAAAATTTAACATCACACAATAAAAAAACATAAATATTCACGATTCACTTAAAACTTTACTATTAAAGTTATATTTTCGAGAAAAAAACATAAAATAAAATAAATCAAGTCCTGTGCATATCTACTATAGCAGGATGATGCAAGAGTAAATCCGCCTAAGCGGCCACATCCATATCTTACAAAGAACACGCTTCGACCGTATATCAAATTAAGTTTATTGAAAAATTTAATATATTTGTTTTTCAATATTATCGTAAATTGACTTTTTTAGAATTTGATTAGAATTTTCAGTTTTGGTCACAGACAAAATCTGACAGCTTCGTAAATTTGAAAGTTAAATATGTAATAATACTCTTCTAGTGGCAAGACCTCAAAGAGTGTAATATAATATATTTTGTTTACCATTTTTAATTTTCACAAAAAAATGCATTACAACCTTTTATGAATATAATAAAAAATCTGATGAACTGGTTTATTTAACTGATAAGATAAACTTGTATTTATTATTAAAGTACTGTAGGTCGGGCTAATTGTGACATCAGGGCAATTGTGACATTTTGTGTGATAATTCTTCTAAACTACATCTTTTCAAGTTGTAAATCAGAAAGTGTGATAATAATTAAAGGACAGTGTACTTTGTTATTCAGATTTTTAAAATAAATTTCAGAAAGTATAAATTGTAATTCAGATTTTTTAATTATATTTCAGAAAGTGTAAATTGTAATTCAGATTTGCAAGTTATATTTCAGAAAGTATAAATTGAGATTCAGATTTGTAATATACGCTTTCTGAAATATAATTTACACTTTCTGAAATTTAATTTATACTTTCTGAAATATAAATTGCAAATCTAAATTACAATTTACACTTTCTGAAATATAAGTTGAAAATCTGAATTACAATTTACACTTTCTGAATATAACTTGCAAATCTGAATTACAATTTATACTTTCTGAAATTTAACTTGAAATTCTGAATATCAATTTACACTTTCCTATTTACAACTTGAAAAGGTGTAGTTAAGATTCAATCCAACCCAGGCATTAGTTATTTAATACTGTCAAAAACCTAATGACAGGGTTGGATTGAATCTTAACTAGTTTAGAAGAATTATCACAAGACTCAATTACCCTAATGTCACAATTAGCCCAACCTACAGCATGCATAAGTTCAATGTACAGGCTGTCCTATAATTTCTTACCCATCCTATATCTTTCTTATCATAAAATATTAGAAAAATTATCAATAATGAAGTAATTAAGTAGGATCTAATCAATCATATCAAAACCTATCCCCTATGACTCACCTATTTAAGACTTAGTTTTTTCAAAAAGCACCCACTGTTTTTTTGAGCAGGTATTCTAAATTCAACGTTGTATATTATTGTATAATCCCTTCTAGGAAAAGTGTCTTAAAACAAAAGAAATACGTGATGTAATAAAAAAGATAAAAGCGTGTTAAAAATTAATTAAATTGAAATGAAAGAACCTTTAATTGCCAAATTAAAACTCACCCGGGTTGGACCGCCCTCAGCCTTTGTTTATTACAAGAAACATCCATCCCCATTTATTTTGTTTTAACTGAAAAAAGTATGATATATTATCAGACCCCGGAATAAATATAGTATATACCAGTACCGGCTTTAAAATTATTTGCATTAAATGCCAATAATAAATCAAATTTTTATAATATTCTGTTAAATGAATTATTATTGCAACAAATATTCTGTAAATTGTTATAAAACAGTTTGTATGCTTTTACAATGTTATTAAAAATTTATCTGATAATGTGAGTAAGGATTTTATCTTTTATTTTTAAAATTTAATATTAAATATAAGGGGCTGATCAAATTATACGTAATTTATTTATTTATTTATTTATTGATTTATTTATTTATTTATTTATTTATTTATTTATTTATTTATTTATTTATTTATTTATTTATTTATTTATTTATTTATTTATTTATTTATTTATTTATTTATTTATTTATTTATTTATTTATTTATTTATTTATTTATTTATTTATTTATTTATTTATTTATTTATTTATTTATTTATTTATTTATTTATTTATTTATTTATTTATTTATTTATTTATTTATTTATTTATTTATTTATTTATTTATTTATTTATTTATTTATTTATTTATTTATTTATTTATTTATTTATTTATTTATTTATTTATTTATTTATTTATTTATTTATTTATTTATTTATTTATTTATTTATTTATTTATTTATTTATTTATTTATTTATTTATAGTCGTTCTCGGACCTAATTTTAGGTATTTTACACGATATTGGACTGATGTAACTACAACGAATTTTGAATAGATACTCTTCACTATTAAGAGCTACTCTTTTTTATTGTAAAAAAAATCTCCAAACATTTTCAACATATACATTTTGATACCATCATTTTTCACTTCTTCCTTCAATCCTATAGCCTTCTTACAACCCTCCAAATCACCCAAACCAAATTTTATATCCAAATCTGCATCCAAACCATTAATTTTGAAAAAATATTTAAAATAAAAATTCAACTTTGACATTGACATTTATATATAAAGTATACTTTGGTGTGATGTATGTAGATATATGTATCGTTTTTTATAGTATTCTATATGACAAAATCAAAAAGAATCGTGTAGATTCCTATTGAAACTCATATCAGAATCAGAATTTTAACACAGTACTTGGATGCGCTGTACGTCGTACTTAATTTTTATACACATCGGCTCGCGATGTTCAACTTTTTTCTTCACATTAATTCATCATCTTTTTTGTCATTGTTTTTATATTTTTTGTCAATATTTAGTAATTATACAAATTGCCCTACTATTATTGTTACATTGTGTATTTTTTGAATGAAAACAAGCAATGAATAAAATAGAAATAGTGTTGTTAAATTATAATTTAATGAAAAATGTTTCTTTAATTCTCAAAGTTAGCATTTTTCTCAAATATATTATATATTATGTAATAAAATATATTTGTAAATATTTTTCACTAAGATAAAACAATATCAACTATATTTCCATATTGATACGTGTGCGATCCTGTATTTTTTCATTTGTACTATTTCTTTCGGGGTCTGTATATTATACATAATTTTTAGAATTTATTGCCCTAATCACCTAAAAAATTGGAGGGTGCTATTGTAAAATACAAAGTTAGGATGGTCCTAAGCGGTCATAATTTAGTTTAGTTTATATTTGCAATTAAGACCCCCCCCCCGCCCCATCACCCAAGTAACACTTCGTAACGTTGACACTTATCACCCCTCTATAAATACGTGACGCTAGCAGCCAAAACCCTCCCAAAAATTTGTTAAAAAAAAATCGTTTTTATTTCTTTAAAAATAATAAATAACGTAACTTAAGGCTATATCGGTCCCCCTTTCCCATCGCAACTCATCATAACACTACCCCTCTACCCTAAGTGCATTGGGTCTTTTACGTATGACCCCTAAGGTGTAAGTCATAGTATGTTTTTTTTTTATTGTAGAGTTAAAGAGTTGCTTTTAAGCACTTAAAAGTGCCTAATGTCATCCGTTTTTTAATTTACGTAAAACTTTCCAATTTTTGAATATGATATTTTGGAAACAAACAAAATTTTGATTAATAACCGAGCATTTTCGGATCAAAAAAAGCCTTACAAATGAGAAAAATTTTAACCAATAGAAACCAGGAATAACTTACATACATATTTTATTTTTGTTTCCATGATGGAACAAAAAAAAAACTTTGTACATCTTTTTTATTTGAAAGAACCCTTAAGTTCTAGAAGTTAAATAAGCAAATTCATATCGCCTTATAAATTCCGAAAAATTGTATATGAAAAATGACCACTTGACATGTATAACAAATTATCCTTTTTTAAACAATTAATGAAGTATTTATTTAGAACTTTATTAATTACATATAAACAAGAATAAGTTCTTATTCATATAAATTAGTCAATTATTAAATTACTATCCATAAAAAAGAATAATTTCAAGTCTCTTGCAAGTTCCCATTTTTCAGATATGATGTTTCGGAATTTACAAGGCGATATGGAACTCCAGAATTCAAGGATGTGTTTTGTTAGGAAGTATTTGGTTTCAATAAAAATTAATAGGTTATAACAATGTGAAAGATAAAGTAAAATTATACACTTAACATTTTTAAACATGTCTGTAACATGATATTTAATATTGTTTTTGTATTTGTATTCAAAAAAAATTACTACAAGGATTCATGATTAGTAACAATCATAAAAAATTGCACTGCATTGCAACATTGTAATATATAGTTTTTTTTTAATTAGTTAATATTATATTACTAATCTATTTCTTTTTACTCTATTGTATCCTAAAAAAGTATGCGATGGCAAAAGCTTTAAAAAGTTTAAATTTTTTAATTTAGTGACCAAGAAGCTTACCAACGAAATATCCTGAACCAAAATATCCAGTAACAAAAATCTGGAGACACAATATTTCGAATAAAACATTTTTATCAAAAATAATTGGGATGACATATCTCGGCGACGGTATATCCAGGTCTAAACTATTCTGATATAGTAACTTTTTGGGTAAGGAATTACACCCTAAAGTTTCCGACCGTACTTAGGAAACACCCTGTATATGAACTTTTATTACCTTTTATTTTAATTTCGTTGATTTTCCTATTAAAAAAAAACAGCAATGCTTTTGCTTAATAATAAAAATTTGTAAAAATAAGAATGGGATTTGATAAAAAGTCAAAAATTATTACGAAAAGTTCATAAGGACACGGGTCAAATATCCTTTCCTGCAGTTCAGTTCCTTAAAGGTGTCAATTAAAAAAAAAGGTCGAATAACTCAAGAAATGCTGATCCCATTTTTAAAAACAAAACAAATTAAATATGCATTTTGCACGACGCGTCGTGACGTGGTACCAGGGATATTTGATTAAAAATCGCTCGTCATAAAAATATATATTTCTGAATTTAAAATGTATACCTTATTTATTTATTTATTTTTTGAGCTAAATTTTGGTATAGGAGTAAGTAATTTTGGTATAGGAATAAGTAATTTTAAAGATATAAAATTTAAAAATATCGTTTTATGGAACTCTCTAGCGCTCCCTAGTGTAATTTTACATTGTGCGCCTCCTCTTTTTTATCAATTTTTGTACAACTTTACACGTTCGATACCACCTCATACACACGGTGTTTGCAGTCTCTCGGCAGAAAATAAAGGGGATGATTCTAATTACAAAGAACATATGTCCGAAAATAATCTCTAAGGGAGCTACTACCCTTCGAAGATACTGAATGGGAATCAAAAAGTCACCATAATTTTAACGCTGCAGGGCGATTATTTGTGAGTGGTAGAGCGAAAACGTATATTTGCGAAAAAAAATCGATTTTCCGATTTTTGGGGTTTTGGATGCATTGTAAATTAATGAAAAAACAATAATATCTCCAATAGTTTTTTTATTATGATTATTTTTGTAAAGGCTTACAAAAAAAAAGTTATAAAAATTTAATAATTTTTTTTTAAATTATTAGTTGGGCATAATAACATCTCTACTCATTATATCTTAACTTCAAAATAACTTTACTCAAAAAATATCTATACCATAAAATCTCTACTCAAGAATATACAGGGTGATCTTTTAAAAATGATCCACCCAAATACACATGAAAACGTTTGGGGCGAAATTTTGTTAAGCCCCACATATTTTGTCTGTCTAGCCACGCTGGATGGATTCAAAAAAATAAATAAACATAAACTAATTGCCATTACTAATACTAGTATACATGCAAAACCTCGTCCCAGCTCAAGGGGTACAAAAGTTATTAATTAAATTTTTAGTACAATTTTAAAAGGTCGTAACTCTTTTAGGGTTCGTTTCTGGACCTATGTTCCTAAGCTTGTTTTTCATATTTTAGAATTATCCCCTTTGTTTTCCGCCAAAAACTGCAATGCCATGTATATTTTTTAAAACAAATTTAATTTTTTATTTTTAATATTATATTACCAACTAGTGTAAGTGATTCATTTTCTTCTAAATAGACATACAACAATCCGTTTGTTTCCCCCTAGAAGCAGTGGACGAGGTTATATATACATGTGGCTGCTACTTGCTTAAGACATTCAAGAGTACACTCTCGCTGTTTTTCGCTTTCGTTACTAAAACACTATTTTAATCTAGTGATCTGTATTCGGCAATTGTTTTGTGGGAAAGTTTGGCGGTTTGGGAAGTTGCGACTTTGTAGTTTTCTTTTTTATTAGTGGCTCTTGGATTTTTTTGAGACAAAATGATATTTAAACGCACGGTGAGTCAATTTTTTTTACATTTATTAACTTCAGTATATATATTTTTTTCTACTAGGCACTGTTCAATTATTACGTGACAGTTTTATTTTTCCTTTAGCTCCCCTTTTCCTACTTAACTTGAATATAAAATTTCTTTACCATTTGATGGCTTTAACGCTTTTTACCCCCTCCACTAAATGTGTTACGTAATAGCGGAACAATCCCAAAGAGCTAGCATCTGAAAATTTAAAGATAGCTGGTGAGGTGGCAGTTGGGCTCTCGAACCTAATTTTTTTCAGAAATTGTTAATTAAAAAAAAATATATAAAAATATTAATTTAATATTCCATCAATCTATTTTCTAATCATCTTTCCATCCACCATTCAAAGTCTTCAGACTAGAAGAGGTATGAGTGGTTGTCAACATCTAGCAATAGATGGCGCACAAGTCTACATCAATCTAATGACTATATTCCTTTTGGGAATAAAGTCTAAAAACTTTTTCTTAATCAGCGTGCAGAGTTGACTCTTGGTACTGAAGAGGGCCAGCAGCCCGAAACTGTCAATATCACTCTGTACGATGATTAGAAAATAGATTGATGGAATATTAAACTAATTTCTTTCTGTATTTAGGGTAATTTAAGGTTTATGAAAAAAATATTTTTTAATTTAAATTTCAAATTTGTTGTTATAATATATTACTATATTAATATTATTATCAATAATATAATCAATAGTAATACTTACTAACCGCAGTCTTCACCCTCCTCTCCCCCAATTTACACTCTGTTATCTCATACATCTTGTTTTAGTTTGTATTAGTAACCAATTTTTTTTTTTAATTGAGACCCTGATCCTGAAATCAAAACTGAAGGTCAGTGATTAGAATCTTCAACGTAGTTTTTCACGAATAGTATACCGTAAACTAAGTTAACTTAGTATCATATGATACATCATTTAAAATGTGTTACAAATATATATACATATATTTTTTGATTTTAATTTAAATTGGTGGGTGTTTAGCTTAAAGTTTTTAATTAATCAATAATAGAATATAACGGTCCTCCCTCAATAACTGCCGAATGAGCAAAATATTAAAATTCTACAGAAGAGGTCAATTTAATCCATCCTCGGAAAAATTTAAATCTATATAACTGAAGATTAACTATTTTACCCCCATACCTGCAACTACCTCAAGTTAAGAAACCTTAAACAGCAACCCCCTCTGTTGACACCTTAAATTTAAGGAAAAACAAAGTTCTTTATTAATAAAGTACCGAAAACTGATTGTCAAACCCCATTACTTGATGGAGCAAAGTCCAAATGTAATTTTTTTATGAGCATAATTTATTTCTACAGTAGATGATATATTTTTTTAAGTGAGGTTATGTCGTTTATGTATGTACATTTTAGCCATTAATTTAAATTTTCCGGTTGAGTTATAGTCAAAATGGCGGATTGTAAATTTGTATATGACCTTAAGATGACAGCTCATCTATGAGCTTTGTATATATGGTATAGTACTATTAAAAAAATAACCCTGTATAATAAACTTATTAATTTATAAAAAATATATAAATTTCACTTTTTTATTTAAAACTGAAATTCGATTTTTATTTTCGAGAAATAGAAAATACGTAATGTTTTATTAAGCGCATAAAACATAATATAAAGCTATCGTGTAACATTTAATTATAGTAATGGTGCTAGTACCAACCTCGGTACCAACATATCCAACAAAAACGTTTTAAGTAATTGGAGCAAAACATAATTACACATTTAAGGATAAATAAAGAGTAACACTTTCATAAGGAATTAAAAGTCATTGACTCAATTTTTCAGGAGGAACACAAAATTTTAACCAACAATATTTAAAATTCATTATAAGTTTCTTATTGTCAAACTTATGCATGTACAACTTAAGCGGTCTTTCTACCTTAGAAATTATAAAAATATCTTTTTTTAATTTTTTGTATATAGGAAGAAAAAAGATATCATTGTGAAATTTTGTAGGTATGTTTATTTATATTCAAAGAACACAAAATAAAATATTTTAGTTTTTTAAAGTGCTATTAAAGGCCAGAATTTTTTTTTGAAAAACAACATCAAAAAAATGTGGTTGCTATGATTCCGTATTGAAGTCGCTATAACCCGAACCAGAAGAAATTTTTTGGCTAAAAAAATAATAAAATGGTTGACGATTTTGTTTGAAAATTTATGAAAAACGTTCGCCATTTTGTTATTTATTGGCCAAAATTTTTTCTTCTAGTACGGGCTATAGCGACTTTAATACTGAATAATATACCGTTTTGTTTTTTTTTTCAGTCGATCCGAACGGCCGGAATCCTAGCGACCACCGTTTTTGATGTTTTTTCAAAAAAAAAATATGGCCAGAAAATGGCACTTTAAAAATTTAAAGAAATTTTATTTGTATTCTTTGAATATAAATAAACATACCTACAAAATTTAACAATGATATATTTTTTCTTTCTACATAAAAAAAGTGTTTAAAACAAAAGATTATTTTTATATAATTGCTAAGGTAGAAAGACCCCTTGCCTAAAAGCAATAAAATAAAAATGGTACGGTTTCACCGCACTTACTTTGGGAACGTTCAAGTATTACGTAACGCAAATTTTGAGCTTGCTCGAAAGTAAGAAGTAAAACTAAAGGTGGAAATTAGGCACTTGTTAAGCGGGAAAAACTCCATGAAAAAAAAATTGTTTAACAATTTCCAGCTGCAATATTGTTGTTATTTTAACATACTTAAGTCCAGTATAAGTAATAATACCCATTTCATTAAAAAACGAGCGTTTTTGCGCGCATACACTGATAAAACTGTTTATTTGCGTCAACTAATTATTTGGTTGGATATGGCCAATTAAATATTTGGTTGGGACAAATAAACTTTATGTGAGTCAAATAAATTTTATTTCTGCCAAATAAATTATTTTGTTCCCATTAATAAATCATTTTGCAATTAAAATATTTGTTTACATGAACTAAATATTTATTTGATTCAAATAAAATTTATTTGTCCCAACCAAATAATTTAATTGACCATATCCAACCAAATATTTAGTTGACGCAAATAAACTCTTTTATCAGTGTGTCTCCAAGAATAGGTTGATCCACTTATGAAAGTTTTACTCTTCAATTATTAAATTTTTTCTTAACACGAACATAATTTTCATTAAAGTACTAGAAATTTTTTTCGATATTATGAAAAGTAAATTTTCTTTGCAATTTAATTCTTAGAAATTAAATTACACAACAACTTATATAATTTTTACAAGACACGTGGAGAATCCGAAATTCAAGTACCTACACTGAGAATTTGGTACCGTATACTTAAAAGTACTAGACGATTTTAAATATATGGGAACCGAAAGAAACATTATTTATTGAATTCAAGTAAAATCACTGTAAAATATAACTTTATGTTATTTTTACTGTAACAACAATATATTTTTTAATTTTTATTTTTTTTGTGAAGGTTTTAGAGTTTCATTTTTTCTTTTCACTAAACTAGATTTATTAGATTTTTTTATTTTTGTTTATTTTATTAACAATTAGTTTACAAGTAAAAATAAATAAAAAAATACATAGTCGAATAGAGAAATTTTGTTTTAAGAGATTTAATACGGTTACAAATTCTCAGGTTATTTGTATGTAGGTTGGAGGATAAAATCAGTTATAAACAAAACCTCAAACATGAAATCCAAAGTTCCTGTATTAAAAATCCTTCATAAATACATTCCCACTACAAAAATATTTGGTAGAAGCTTTAAGAGATATGTTTTAGATTATGTATACTATACATACAAGTATAATAAGAATTAATATCCTTTTAATTATGTAAATATACTTACTAAATCTGATAAAAAGTACTTTGCTTGCTTGTTTAGCAATTTGTAATATCAAATAACCTACGATTTACATGATTAAACCACTGATACATACGAAATATGTCGGTTTAACATACCATGAAATGATAAATACCAACTTTATAAATAAGTGCTATATCATCAATCAATTTTTATTAACAATATTGATACTTTATTTATAGTTACCTAGTTATTATATAGTAACAGTTATAGTGTTACACTTTTATTAAACAAATAGAGACTGAAAATCATTGATGTATGCTGAAAACGAAAATGAATAGTCCAAAAAGTCCAAACATTAACACTAAACTAAGAATTTGACCAATGAAATGTCAGAATTATTTGACACATGAAATGTCAGAATTATTTGACACATTTGATTTTATTGGTTAAATCATTAAATTAGTTTAGTGTTAATGAATGGGTAAAACAACCATAAAAGCGGGGCTAGGGGGAAAAAAATAGCACACCTAATGTTTTGCTCAAATTTAATTAACAATAACTCCCGAAGCGGTTATTAGATTTCAGGGACTTTTATTTTAGTTTTTAAACATTTTTTGAGCTTATGACACATATATAATTGTTTGGATTTTTTGTAAAGTTAAACATTTTAACTTCAGATTTTAGATTTATATTTCTTCTTACTCAGTTCAGAAGATCGATTTTTTTTAAGCAAAAGATGCCCATTTACAGGTTACTTAGGCAGATGTTTTTTTCTTCGCAAAAAAGTTCATGTGACCTCTATAACTTTAGATCAAATAAGCTAATTGCAGACAAAAAATCTACAGATTTTAAAATTATTGGCCTTAAATTGTTAGTTTTGTAAATCGAATAAAAAAGATTTGAGTTTTAGCTTGGTCGGGGAAAATCCTTTAAAAGTGAACCGTGAATAACCTTCTTTTGTTCAAAAGCGTGAATATTTCAAACTAAGCAACATAGAAGCTTGAATCGTAAACCTAAAAAGCGCAAAATTACCTTATATATTTTTTTAAGGAAACAATTAATAGTAATTATATACCAAGGTAGAGAAGACATTTTTTATAGCCGAGCGTATTAAATCCCGAGCTGCGTACCAGCGAAGGATTTAACAGTGAGAGGCTATAATAGTCTTCTCTACCGTAGTTTATATATTAACACTATTTAACTAATTTTATTCAAATAATAAAATAAATTATTAACAGAAATTATATTTCTTGAAATTTTCATAAAAATCAAGTAGCCTTGATCAATTACATTTGCTCAAATAAATTCTTTGAACTGACGTTTAAAAATTTACTTTTTTTATTTATTTATTTTTTTTTCATAATATTTAGCTAATTATTAATTGTATTAATTGGTAATAATTATAATTATTTATATTTAATAAATAAAAAGTTATTTAAAGCTATTTTCTGGGGTTTAATTAGTAAAAAATACACAAAGAACTGAAACATCTAAAGTGTCAGAAATCAATTATTTATAAAATTTACTCCTACTAGGAAAGAAAAAATTATTATTGCTAGAGGTGAAGAAAATTGATTTTACAGTCTGAAAACATGATAAATAATGGTATGCTAGTAGTGAAAAAAACATTTTATGTTTAATTTCCAGAAATAATTAAAAAAAAAAACACTAGATAAATAAACCTTAATAAGTATGAATGAGGTAGAATATCTTTAAATCAGAAGGCTGTGGAAGGTTGTATTCATTTTCCGATTTAATTAGCGATTATAGATTGTTTTTATCGAAAGGTTATTATTTATTCATATTTACAATATGTACTTTCCGTTTCTACGCAATATTCTCATACCTGTTATTATATTATTTTAATAATAATATTTATTATTATGTACACTCTTTTTAAAAGCAAATGTGTAAATATTACGAATGGATACACCCGATACTGAAATTGGCCGAAAAATAAAAATTAAAAATGGTGGTTAATCAAAATATTTCGGTCTTAAAAAATTCTTTCATGACGCGTCGCGACGATTCAGACCCTGTATTATTGTATTTTGCATCACGTAAATTATAGTAAGGAGGGCAAAGGAGGCAAAAACTAACAATTCAACATTATTAAAATTATCGCAAGAGTGGCCCACAGGTATAGGCTACCAGTCAAACATATTATTGGGGATGTTGAAAAAGTCAACTGCATCATTAAAAATGTCAATTTTATTCTTAAACAAGCTAACAAGGCAAGTTTTGCCAAGGATTTATAAAGATGTATTTAGAAAGATTCTTAAAAAAGCCAAAATTTGTTTTATCGAGAAAGTTATTTGTTCGCCCCAAAACAAATCGTTTTCTGCACAAATGCAGGAGCGTTATGTTACCAATTTTGTACATTTTGCTTTATTAATAAAAAATAATTACAACTTACCTTAAACTTTGAAATCATAGGTACTTTGAAATCCATTTAGGTACTTGAACAATGTTTACGCATTAGTTATTCTTAATTTTTAAAGGTAATTACTCCAAGAACAGTAAAAAAACGTTTATTTAACTATTCCAGAGCATAATTATTGGTATTTTGACTATTCTGTTATTAAATAACGAACATTTCTTTCACATGTAAAACTAAATAAATTTCAAAGTAAATTGTGAGGTTAGATTTATGCCGCGTTTTAATAAACTGCGCATGCACACGCGCATGCGCTGACCGTTTTTCAATATGTTATTTTAAATAAAAAACATTTTTTTACAAAAAAAACACCAAACAGACGTTAAACCAACTTCAACGTAAACCAAGGCCCCCTCATTAAAAAAAAGACCAAACATACACTCCCACTTCCACCCAACCAAACAAATTCTGTATTTGTTCTTTGTTGAACAAATACAATATTTACTTGGCCGGGCAAGTAACAGATTCACATTAGCTATGTTCGTTCGTGCCGCTCAGTGCTACACTTTCCGGCCAACCAAATAAATACTGTATTTGTTGTATAAAAAACAAATAAAGTATTTATTTGGTTGGCTGGAAAGTGTAGCACAAATGAGATAGAGATAAGGTAGACGTCTTTTGTTTCATAATTCTAGTTGTAGAGAGCTCCATTAGGCGCTTGTAAAAAAACGTGTTATTGAAGGTCAGATCTCGTTCGTAATGCAATAGTGGCCCAAAATGAACACAATGTATAGTGCAATAGTGACCCACCAATTTTTTTTTTTTAAGAAAGTAAAGAAAGTAAAATAAATTTGTTTGTCATACCTTACCTTAATGTTGGTTGAGTCTATAAACCCTAGCAGAAAAATTTTAAATAAAATAATGCGTCCTAGATCAAAGATTAAAAAATCGGAGAATATTAAATAGCCATTATCTCGATATTTCCATAAAGTGAGATGGGCCCATAGACAAGGAAAGACCTCCAAAGCCGTTGCGGAAATGTGTGATAAATGTGCCTAGCGCATCTGCGATAAACTTGCACATGCGCACTGTTATTATTGTTTTTGACAAGTATTTTTTAACCTTAGTTTTGTGTGTCAAATAAAAATTGTAAAAAATGCAACAAAAAACAATAAATATCTACGAAGAAACGTCGAAATAATTATTTTATAAGAATTTTTCGAGGTGTGTTTAAATTTCGGGATTTTGTACACCTACTTTGAGTACACCAGGGATTGAACCTTTGCTCTTCATAAGGCAACAATACAGGTCATGTTTAAAGTTATAAACAAATGGACCAAAAAAAAAAACAATTAAAACACAGTAAAAAGTAAAAAGTAAAAAGTCGAAAAATGAACAGAAACAAACGACGATCAGACAGTACTGACAGTATAAACAAACTTTAGTAGTTCGTCACCCCAGTATTGATTTGCCATATCTCTATTTTAGGACATTTCAAGATTTTTACGGGGGATTTTCGGAGATACGATAAATGAATGGGGTGACGAATTGTTTTACGACCGACAGCATTTCACAGCTGACATAGGTGCGTACTGCGCAAGGTCAGATATATTGCGTTACGTCATTTCGCTGCCCCGTTCTGTCACAAAATAATCTTGCGCAAGCTGGACTTTTAGTCCTCTTTTCTTCTCTATGGATGGGCCACTCTTGCACTATACGCCTCATTTCTACTTCCTACTGTATGATAGTAAACAAGATGTAGAGCGTTTATGCAATGTTCTAATTTTTTATCAGTTAATAAAAATGGCATTTAGAGAAAGGTTATAATAATTCATAAAGGTTTTATTAATAGGTTTAACATTTACATATAGGCAATTAACAAAAATAAAACGGTTTTATTATTTGATGTTTTATTGCTTTTGTTTTTTTCTAATACCTAGTTAAAGTTAATTTTTTTTAAGGTAGGCCGGGGCTAATTGTCGCACTTTTCATTCAAAGTCAGTTTTTTCCTTTATTTTTGTATTTTTTTTTAATTGACCTAATGGTAATTTTAGCTGCATGTTTCAGTAACATTATTTAAAGAAAAAACAAACGAAAAATTTATAGGGTATTAGAGTTACGTTTTTTTTTTGTGAAGTCTTGAAAATTGCGACAATTGCCCCATCACGGGGCACGTTGTCGAGGCACTTCGAGTATATTTTTTTTAAGAAATATAAAAGCATTTATAAAAATTATAAATAACTAATAAGACATGTGCCTCCCCACAAGCTGATTGTTATCTAACTTTTTACTTTTGTGCCAAAATTTCCAACTTTATAATTAAATAATATATTTTTGATTTTTTTTTTTAATTTAATATAATTTAATAAACAAATTTTTTTGCTATTCGACAAAGTTTCACTTTTTTAGACAGTTTTGAATAAAAAAATGCCAAAAAGGAAATGTTATACCATGAACATATCTCCAGATCATGCGACAACTAGCCCCAAACCAAATGCGACAACTAGCCCCAGTGGTCAATTTTACGTTATGTATCAAGTACTTTCTAATTAACAAATAAACACTCCTAAATGACAATATCAACAAATAATATACACCTTAAACTATTATTATACATAAAATTCTCTTATCTTAATGCTTTAAATCAGTAACAATAAGAAAAAATATTTACCACAAAAAAATTACTGGGTTCTTTAATTTTTACATTTTTTGGTTTATCTGGATGTTCTTTTAATTTATTGCATTTAAGTTTACAAATGATAAATGGCACTATTGTAACGCAGCGGTTAATCTTGGTTTGGCGCAGAAAAATATTTTACTTTCTAAGATATAAGCACTTCGACAACTTACCCCTGCGACAACTAGCCCCGGTCACCCCTATAGTTATTTTAAATTTACCGCTAAATACTCCACAAAGACCAATTTACACTATGTCAACATAACCAAAATTTATAATTTTTTTTTACTTGTTTTTATGATGTTTTGATGTAAAAAAAGAGAATTGATAAAGCTGTTGCTAAAAACACTTTTGCATTCCTGTAGAAACAAAATTTGCTTATAAAATCGCTTTTAGTACAATAATATAGAGGAATAAACCATTGTTTTGTTCTCGTTAATGGCACGTCAACGTTTTACGGTTATGTAAATTGGGCCTTGTCATTTCGCTTACGACGCATGAGTATCTTACGTTGCTATGGTAATTTCGAGATTGTTTACAAGCGGGAAGGTTTAAAATAACTATACCTTAAAAAAATAAGTAGTTAATGCCTATTTTCCACCAGTTGCCTATGAAAACTGTTGGGAAGTGACAATCAGCTAATTTTACATATCTGCTGTCAGAAAATTAGTAAACGTCAAACACATAGCCTCAAATTGACATACTAATTTTAAGATAATTTTTGCATTTTTTGTAGGTCGTAGGAAAAAAGTACACGCACCTCGACAAAACCATTTCAGTGCACATCGAGTGCCTTTTTTACTCTACTGTGCCTCGTAAAAAAAGCACTCTCGTGCACTAAAAGCTAAGTTCGCGTACTTGGTGCGTAATATACTATTGCGGAAATAGGTTTGAACGATAATACTATTAACTATTTGCCCTATTTGTCTATTATAAGCAAGTTATTGGTCCCAAGATTGTTTTGAGCACTCTTTCATCCCACCCTGTCCCTAGCCAGTTACAGGGACAAAATTCTAAATTTTAGCCTACGACTATTCTTGATTTAGAATAATTTTTTTTTTAATTTTTTTCAAGGTGGTCCAAAATTTAATATTTTTTTTCGATCTTTCTAAAAATGTTTCAAATGGCTTCTTTTGTATTGTAATTGTTATGATTTATTGTCGTTCTAGGACCTATTTTTATAGGTATTTTATACTATATTTGATTATGTTGATGTAGACCAATGTCCATAACTTAAAAACTCAAAATGGCGGAGTTTGACCCATCGGTTTTTCAACTCTAACTGTATTTGCACGAAATTAGGGCTATTTTCAAACAAAAAAGTTATTTTTTTTTCGTTTTTCGCAAAAAGAAAATAAAGAAAAAAATTTTTGATTTTTTTTTTTATATTTTTATTTTTTTATTTCACAAAAAAATGTTATTAAAAAAATTGATTTTTATTTTTTTTTGCAAAAAACGTTTCTTTTTGTTTTGGAAAAAAGAAAATAAAAAAACATTGTTGAAAGTTTGTTTTGATTTTTTTTTATTTTTTTTTCAAGTTTTTTGGAAAATGCAATATACCATTTACTGTGAATAATATATAATGGAATGCGTAGCATTACATATCTTCACGGCTTGTTTATTTTTACTTTCGAGCCATCAGGAGAGATAAGGTGCGGGTTGGTATAGGATATTTTATGTTTTAAAATTATCAATTAACTTTCAATAAGAAACCCTTAAAAACTGAATTCGCCATGTTTGTGCCTCAGGGAAAAAATTTAATAATTTTTAATGTTTAGTTTTCATCCTGTATATAGTAGATTTTGATAAGTCCCTTATGCGAACAAAAATAAGTTTTCATGCGCATGACGTTCCTTCTGAAGTTGCTGGCTTGAGGCGATATTTCAGTGTTATTCAATGAGTTCGTAAAACCACACGGTCCGGAAAATACGTTAAATTCGTCAGGGGAGCGATACTCATGCCACCAAAGAACAACAATAACAATAGCTATTCGTAATGAATCACGCTATGGAAAATACATCCAATAAATAACATTTCGCGTAGAACGAGTTGCAAATAGGGCTTACGCCATTTCTCCGAGGAAACATCATCTTGGGCCTAAGTACAAGAAGACATCTGGAGCAAGACAAGTAAGTCCCCTTTGCCTCACGTCACAAAGGTCCTTCGATAAAACACCCCAGCGGTTAACATTTAAGGTTTTTCCAAACAATTCAAAATTAAAAGCAAATTATTTCCTAAAAATTTTGGCCGGAACCGAGGCTATGACGTAATTGGTTGGTAGAATTAATAAATAAATACACTGTATATTAACAAGTAAATTTTGTAATGGTAAATTAGTATAATTTTTTTTATCTAAAGATTTTTATCCGCTTAATTTTAATAATTTATTAATAATAAAAAAGTATTATATAAAATAAATATTAATTTATTACATATTTTTTTAATATAATGTTGGTTAGTTAATTATAATTAATCATGTAGGTTTTTAAAATATATATTTTATCGTTTATATTGTCTATAATATCATAAAAAGTATTTTATAGCAGCTAATAAAAATGTTTGCAAAATATTTGATAGGTTTAGATTTACAGATCTAAATTTGCAATAAATTCATAGTTATAATTGGAGATGACACGGGAATAAAAACCCTAGTCCATTCAGAAATACCAAATAAAAAAAATATACAGGGTTATTCAGAAATATGGTCATTAATTTTAAGGGGCGATTCTACATTGAAAAATATGAAAAAAAGTTCCTATAAACATATGTCTAAAAATGCGTCGTAAGGGAGCTAAGCCCCTCTGAAGGTGGCTAAACAATTCGCTTTTTATTTAATAACTCAATAACCCTTTGAAACACAGTAATGAGGTGTTGAATGTAGTTTTCTTAATAAGGTTCATCTTTGTATGTTATCATCATATACTTATTTTAACCAGTGGTGTGAGAAAACGGGGGGGCCTTATCAGTTTTG
Source organism: Brachypterus glaber (assembly GCA_958510825.1). Lineage (NCBI taxonomy): Eukaryota > Metazoa > Arthropoda > Insecta > Coleoptera > Kateretidae > Brachypterus > Brachypterus glaber. Next base: position 13,368,618 of record OY294046.1, read on the forward strand.
TTGTCCCATACTTTTTTCTGTGTAACTTTTTTGTAATTATATTTATAGAATATGACTCCTCAGGTCAAAATACATAAAAAAGGTACACCTGTTGTAACACTGTAGGATTAACCGTTTTCGAGAAAATTTAATTTGAAGGTGAAATTGCACGGTTCTGGGATGAAAAATTAAATACTAATATGTTAAACATGACAATGTAAATGATGCAGAGTAATTCTATCTCAAAAACTAAAAACAAAAGTTTATATACATGTAGGTCGAAAAATCTCTTTTAAAGCTACTATGACCCTTTAAAAATGGTGAATTTTTAGGAGCCCATAGCTTCCTAAAATTGATGGAAGTACCTGTATACAAGAGTTTTTTCTTAGTTTTTGATGTACATTCACCTTACATCATTCAAATTTCGGTTTTCAACATTTTAGTATTTAATTTTTGGTCCTCGAACAGTGAAATTTCACTTTCAAATTAATTTTTCTCGAAAATGGTTAATCCTACAGTATTACAACAAGAGTACCTTTTTTATATATTTTAACCTGTGGAATTATATTTCAGAAATAAAATTACAAAAAAGTTACACAGAAAAAAGTTTGAGACAAAAAACTGATACATGAAGATAAAAAACGAAGATGGGCCTTATTAAGATTGGTTTACATTCAAAACATCGTTGCTTCATGAGCTATTAAATAAAAACCGAATTTTTTAGCCACTTTCAAAGGGGATTAGCTCCCTTACGACGCATGTTTATAGAAACTTTTTTCATATTTTCCAATGTAGAATCACCCCTTAAGATTAATGACCCTAACTAACTAATAGGTCCCCGGAAAATAAATACTCTAGTCTCTAGTCTTTTTTCTAGAGCAGTTTAAAGCAAATGTAGGTAATGTTATTGATGAAAAAATTTACAAGCTTAATATAGGTAATATTTTATTTTAACGTAACTAAAAGCGACTTGAGCGTATTTTAGGGCTCTATTTTTGAGGTAAGGAACCTTAAAAATAGACATAGATTGTTATTCTTGTGTTGTCTGCGATTGTTTGTTTATAATATGCACCTTACACAAACGTGAGTCCGGTATCTGGCAATACCAATAGAGTTCACTTTTACTTTTTGGTCGTGCTAACTCGATTTATTTCTTTATAATGAATACAAAGTACCTATTTTCATTTCTAATAGTTACATGAAATACATTTTTTATTCGATTGATTCTAACAGCGACAATTTTTGTTCATGATTTGAGGGCGGAAAGTTAGACTTTGTTATCCTAGGGCCAAAAAGTTTTTTTGATCCGCTAACTAAAACTATTAAGAACTTAGGAATTACATAACTTTTAACTAAAACTATGTATTGTTATTTTTAAGCTTTTTTAAATAAGATGCTTTACCTTTACTGTAATATTTATAAAGAAATATGACCTTTTGTTCACTTTTGGTCTTGAACTACACTTCTGCTCAAAAATATCGGCCCACCTAAAAAAATACACATTTTTGAATGCAAATATCTCCAAAACTATTTAATGGATTTATTCAATCTTTTTTTTATTTTGAAGCTTAAACTTTTAGCTCTTACTTACTGGAATAAAAATTATCAAACATCTTTTTTTATACCGGCAGCAATGAAAAGTGCACAGCTATGTTTTTTTACTGCACCTTTCGATATGCGCATGGTTCGCCACTGCATATTTTTTTACAATTTAATTAATTGATTTTATAGCCTAATTAAATGGAAGTAATCTCTTTTTAAATTTTTTAATTTTCCTTTTCTCGTTTAGGAGATATAAGGTTTTTTCTAAAAATTTACATTTTTGCAAGTAACAAAAAAACTACGCAATGGATTTAATTGATTTTTTTTTTAATTTGAAGCTTAAATCGTAAACTTTTATTTATTTAATTTAGGTTTCTGTTGGAAACATGTTTAAACTGAGTTTACATTGCTTAAATAGTCATGTTTTTTTTACTCGATCTTTTTTGTTGCAATTTAAACACAAACTCAAATCTTTCCATATGTTTTAAAACTTATTCTAATAGCCACACTTATTGTGACTGATTCCGCCTTTTATTTTTTATCATAAGTCTTCTCATTTAGGAGAAATTATGTTTTTTTGGTAAATAAGGACTTTTTAAGTGGTGGGCTAGTGCCACCCCTGTAACTAACTTTTTTATGATTGACAAGACTTGTCACTTATGTGACAATACTTTTTTAACTCGTTAAATACGTTTATACGTGTATACACATTGATAACCTAGCCTCAACCGTGTAATGTTGGTTAGTTTTAGTGTTTTGTTAAATTAAATTGAATGTTTTATTGACCATAATGTAATGTAACTAATAATAACGAAAAACAGCATTGTTGTAAAAAAACATACACGTCTAATACGTTTTTTTGTGTTTATAATTGTTATTAAATAATTTTAATAAAATTTAAAATTTGTTTATTGTTATTTTATTTGATAAAATATTTTGTTTAAAAAAAATTAAAAAGCAAAAAGTCCTTAAAAAGACGTTAGAACTTGTTTTTGGAGTACCATTAGAGATTTAAACAGTCTGTGCAAAGTTCGTTCGACATATATGCCTCAAAACGCAGTCTGAGCTGGGAACCAAAAAGTTGCTAACGCAGAAAACGTGTTAATTAAATGTATTTATTTAAGCTAAAGTTATAGAAGTGCAATAGATCTTTATATTCTATCGACACTTTTCCGTCATATACAGTTTTACAGGGGTGGCACTAGCCCACTGATTAAAAAGTCACTTTTTCCGAAAAACTTTAATTTCTCCTAAATGAGAAGACTTATGATAAAAAATAAAAGAAGGAATCAGTCACAATAAGTGTGGCTTTTAGAATAAGTTTTAAAACTTATGGAAACATTTGAGTTTGTGGTTAAATTGCATCAAAAAAGATTGGGTAAAAAAAACATGACTATTTAAGCAATGTAAACCCAGTTTAAACATGTTTGCACCAGAAACTTAAATTAAATAAATAAAAGTTAAGGACTTAAGCTTCAAATTAAAAAATAAATCAATTAAATCCACTGTGTAGTTTTTTTGTTATTTGCAAAAATGTTTATTTTCAGAAAAAACCGTATATCTCCTAAACGAGAAAAGGAAAATTAAAAAGTTAAAAAAGAAATTACTCCCATTTAATTGGCGTATAAAATCAATTAATTAAATTGTAAAAAAATATGCAGTGGCAAACCGTGCGCATATCGAAAGAAGCAGTAAAAAAACATAGATGTGTAATTTTCATTGCTGCCGGTTTAAAAAAAGATTTTTGATAATTTTTATTCCAGTAATTAAGAGCTAAAAGTTCAAGCTTTAAAATAAAAAAAAGGTCAAATAAATCTATTGAATAGTTTTGGAGTTATTAGCATTTGAAAATGTATATTTTTTTAGGTGGGCCGATATTTTTGAGCAGAAGTGTATATGTTCTTTTTGACCAGATACAAGTATTATAATCATTTCATATAAATCAAAATTTGTTCTATAATATAACCTCAAAATCTCGCCCAAAACATGGTTAACCGTTTAATGGATTCATCCTCTAAAATAAATTAAACACAAAATTTCAATTGTAAAATAAATTTCAATATTTAACATATTTATAGAACGGTTTCAGAAGTATTATTATTTTCACAACAAACACATTTTAACACAAATTAATCAAAACACTAAGCAGAAGAAACGATTCAATTGTTTTTTAGAAATTTGATTGGATAGAAATTTGTCATGGATAACTAGATAGGTAACAAGACAGTAAAAAAAAATATATTTTTCAATTTAAAATTAAATATATTTTAATAATTTATTATAGTTAGTAACAATCAAATAAAAAACATAGTATAATACATGGGCGAAAAGTTAAATTTTGATTTCGGATGTTTGTTACCCTCGGCTTCCAATAACCTACTCAATAGAAAAATTTAACTTTTCGCCTTTGTATTATAAATACCTATTTTTTTTTTTTTTTTAATTAAATGCGATAGAAAATTTAACATTGCGATTTTTGGATCCATTTTTTATATTGTGGCGTAAGATTATTTTAATGTTGTGAAAGTTAGACTCAGTCAAGAACATAAAATAATCTATTTTATAACAAAACAATACCCTGTTTTTAATTTTTAAACGAAAAGTTCTTTATGCCTAAACTCGAAAATGTTTTTATATAGTACTCATTTTTGTAGAGAATGGAGTCAATTTCATACCCAAATTGTAACGAAAGTAATACAATACAAGTGGGGTTGTGAGGCAATGTAGTGCCTTTGAAATCACTGCGACCAATGAGTGCACAGGCACACAAAAAAAGGTCTAGTGCCCCAGAAGAGACAAAAATTTCTATACGATTTGGGGTCACTGAATCCGAATCTGGGACTGTTTGACTCTGTCAGGCCGTATTTCGTTGCTAACCTCAAATGTTTCAACTTTGACCCCAAAAACGTATGGAAATGTTTGTCTCGTCTGGGGAAACATACCTTTTCTTTGTATGCCTGTGTAATTATTATAATAACGTTATATTATAAACGTTATATCATAAACAGAAATTTAAACTTAAAGCTAACCTTTTTCTTACAGGTGAAATTATAATTATATATATATATATATATATATGTAACAAAACAATAAGACCAAATAATATATGCATGAATAATTATAATTTTATTGTTAATTTTTATTTAAACAAAATGTCACACTTAATATAATAATATAATCTATAGTATTATCTCTAAGGAGCAGAATTAATAAAAAATACACTTGGCTTTTCACTTACAAAAATGGAATTTAATGTATTAAAATATTTTTAATATATTAAAAAAGTCTTTGGGGAACGTTCAAGTATTACGTAACGCAAATTGTACCAAAATTCATACACTTCATACCCCGTTTCTGGCGTTATTATCAGTAGTCGGCGAATTTCCAGTACTTGCATAGGCGCCGCGTCGACTCTAGCATTGAGGTTTTAAATATTTACATTTTTATTTCTTTTATCTTGATTTTTTTTAATGATTACATTTAAACGAGTAAGTTGGGAAAAAAAGTTATCGACAAATATAATGTCTTTTTTTCTTTGAAAAACAACGATATATATATATATATATATACGTATGTATAGTTAATATGTATAGTTAATATTGTTGTGGGTAACAAATTAGTCGTCAAAGGTTTCGATTTATAAAAATTTCCCTCATAATTCGGCAAAATTATTCCGTAAGCCTATGTTTCTGTGTTTATTTTCAACGTTGATAAGTCATAACTGAGTTTACGCCGAATACTGGTTATTACAGATTATAGAGATTTCATATTTTGGCTACCCCCCTAATAGGGGGTACAATTTGCGTTACGTAATACTTTTCCTTGTAGTCTTCTATTAGTAACAAACTTTGTTATTTAATATAAAAAAATCATATCTTAAGATTCTTTTAAGACATAAGTAAGTTTTAAATCACATGCATGATTGCATATGAAAATTAACTTACATTACAAATGTCCTTTAGAAAGTAAGTCTAGTTCTTAAGGCTAAATGAAATGAAATTTCTTAGACACACAAGGGCGGCTAATGACCCAACAATTTTATTTTGTTATACCTACTCTTTGAAGTAATACGTAACGGAATTTAATAAATTTAATGTTTATTTCCTAAGCTTGGCAGATGTATTTTTATTTCAACATAAATTACTATTTGGTGGCCCATAATTCCCCTTTTCACACAAAAATTGAAGAAACTATGCATATTTAAATAATATTATAATCAGTAAAAAAACTGTTGACATTGATATTAAAAAAAAAATTACGGCCCTGTTCTTGCGTGATCTTGCCGATGAATCATCGGCGATGATACATTTTCGAGCGGAATGTGTACTCACAGAACACCAATGTGTGTACTATTCTGTGCATAAACAATATACGTGTTATATGTGACACTCAGTGTAAAAAGAGGTACCTAGTATTTTTTCCCTGTGTGATATTGATTATGAATATTTTTTTAAAGTTTGAGTGATTTTTTCGTTTAAGTACATTAAGTGCTATATGTATTATTATAATAAATATGTATCATTTTTACACTGTCTTTTTACCGTAAATGTGACAGTTTGTTACAGGCGTTACGGAATATATGGACAGCCCCTAAGAGAATATTCTCTCACAATCACATTTTTATAATTACAAAATAAACGATTGTGTCTTCTTAATTATAATCACTATAGCTTAGATTATTCATGAAATAGTATATTGTTTTACTAAGAGGAAAAGTGAAGCTTTTTTTACTAGTCTTTAGAATTAACGGACGACGCCAAGCGGAGTCCGGAAACTACAGACGAGTAAAAAAAAACACTTTTCCTCTGAGTGAAACATACTATTTTTTCTTCAAGCATCCTATATATTTTTTTAATATTAATTTTTGAATTTAATTTATTCAGTAATAAATTATGTTTTTTTTTTATTAAAATAGGCCAATAAAACCCTTTCGAAATAAACTTAAACCTTCCTTAGCTCATTTTAAATTTTTTTTCGTAGGCTAAATCGAACACGTTCCGCGATTTCGATGGTAACTTGTCTAATGTAGCATTTGCAATTTCGGAGAGATTTGTAGGTGTATAAACCATATATTCTTCTTCAATCATTTTTAATAAATTTCACACAAGGTTTTTGCACAGAATCTCGAGTCAACTACCTGTTTACATAATATATTGTTTATTTAAACAAATATATTTGAAGTATAGCTGTCATCCAAGTCAAAGAGTGCTGCCGCCAGTGGTGGTTTTGCTAACTAACTTTTTTTTACGGCGTACAACAATGAACTCAATTTTGTACTGTAAAAAAATAGATCATTTCTAACTAGTGTGTTCAGTTATAAAATATAAACATTTTAGTACGCTTGAAGAAAAAATAAATTTTACACAGGCACACAAAAAAAAATCTCGAGTGCGGCAGACTAGACTAGTCAATTTTTACGTATTTTGGGTCGCTGAATCTGAATCCGACGTCAGAATTAAAAAGTTAGCTTTCACTTTTTTTCTAACCTCAAAAAACTTACTTAATTTTTACTTAATTTTGTGCTGTAATAAAAAAAACGCGAGTTAGTTTCGAATTTCTTACAGTGGATTCCTATGCAGAAGTTTAAATTATGTAACAGTTGACTATATACTTAAAATTCAAAATGGTGGATCTAATATGGCGGACCCAAAATGGGGAATTTTTTTAAATTGAAACGATTCCCTTAAAACTTTTTGGGGTCACTGATTACGAATCTGATGCCAGTTTTCCAAAATTAAAAATGGCGGATCCAATATGGAGGATTAGATTTTTTAAAGCTTCTCGGAAAATTTAATCCGCCATATTCGATCAGCTATTTTGAATTTTGGAAAACTGGTACCAGATTCGTAATGACGAACCCAAAAACCCCCGAGTACCAAGTTTCAAGCAAATCCGAGCGACTTTAAAAAATCTAATCCGCCATATTGAGTCCGCCATTTTGAACGCTAACTTTTAAATTCTGACCTCGGATTCAGATTCAGTTACACAAAATACGTAAGAATTGACTAGTCCGATCTGCTGCACTCGAGATTTTTTTATTTTGTGAAACGGTGTTATTTTAAGCAAGTTTTTATTCTATCGTCAATTTGTGGAGGGTTTTCCTATTTACTTTGTATATGATTGTTTAAAATTTGAAATTTTGAGAATGTCATAGCAATTTTCAACGTTAGTTGTGTATCCAAACAGATACGCCGGCCAGTCGTTACTAGTATACTGAATACATGGGTAGCTATTATGCAAAAATAAATACCCAGTAAAAAATTGTTTTAAAAACCGCTAGGAATTATGTATTCTTTCACATGCGAAGCACTATTACATTTTACAGAAAGTTTTGCTTTTATTAAGTAATAGAAAACTATTACCTACGTGAAATTGAATTAGTTTATATGAATTACAGGTATGTGTAAGTATATACTTCATTTGTTTTCTTGTAAACTTGCCTATAGGCAAGTAAGATTGAAAAATCTATAATTATAATTAAAATTATAATTAAGGAGCTGTAAATATTAAACCCGTTGAATAATTTCTACTTATTTGTTACTATTTTAGTCATATTAAGATCGAAAATAAGTTTTTTTTTATTTTGTATATATTGGGCATTGACCGATACAATATACACGAAAAGAAATGTTTTGTGATATGATTTGACAACCTTTACTAAAATGTATATCAATCATTATTGATTCATCATAATTTTACCAAACAATTGACTACTTTAGCAGCGGCCATATTTAAAAGCCCAAGAAGAGAATTACAAGATGACAATTCTGTCGCAGTTGTAATGTGACGAGAAGAAAGTTATAGCGAAAAAAGTTTTCCAGATTTTGATGTATTTATCCGTTTTAAGAAAAAAAAAATTTTTAGATGTCTGTGCGTCCGTGGTTTCGTTCGTCCAGAGGTCCACAAGCGTTAGGTTTGTTTTTTTTTTTTTTTTTAGGTATTGTTTGAAAGGTCAACACCAAACTTTAAACAAGGTTTTTGGGGTATTTTTCAAGGGTGTTTTTCTTAACTTTTCCACTCTCTGAAATAAGGCTAGTTTACCAATGAACAAGAATTGAAAAATTCGATTTGCTTAAAAACGGCTCTGATAATAATAAAGTTCTTTATTGGTTACTCAAAAGGCCATCGAGCGAGTTCCTTCAGCCTTAAAATAGCTCTATTTTTTTTTCAATTTTTTTTAATACCAAATTATAAGCATAACAATATGCAATTTCTGGTTTCCTCAGATTTGGGGGCTGTTCAATAATTGCGTCACCGAAATGTAAAGAGTTTTTAAACCCATCCCCCCCCCCTGTGTCATACTTCATAACTTTATCTTTGACTTCCCTAAAATTTGAATTAATCTTTAAATTTTGTGAAATTATTAATAATTAATAATATACAGGGTGATCAGTAACTGCTATGCCAAAATTTAAGAGGTAATTCTACATCCAAAAATATGAATAAAAAGTTTCTATAAACGGTGGTCCGGAAATGGTCCCTAAGGGAGCTACCGCCCTTCGAAGACGACATATTGAATGGGGAACAAATAAGAGCATCAATAAAATTTTAATGTTGCAGGGCGATTTTTTATTTAAAATTGAGCAAAAAAGTATTCTTCACCAAAACACCTTAATTTAAAATTAAAGGAGTAATGGGTTTTAAAAAGTAACGTTTGGACTTTTGGTGGCACAAAATGTTACTTCCTCTTAATCGCATGTTTTTGAAAACGGTTGCTCCTACAGTGTTACACTATATGACATTTTTTATGTATTTTTACTCAAGAAATCTATATTTTTTACAAAAAATCCAAAAAAACTACACATAAAACAGTTGGGGTAAAAATGTGTAAAGCATCACATATTTTGTCCGTCTAGACACGCCTTTGGATAAATTAAAAAAAAAAATAACAAGCTTATTGCCCTTATTAATACTAGTATGCATGCAAAAGCTCGTCACTCTAGCTTAAAGGGTACCAGAGTTATTAATTAAAAACCTTATTTTTATTACAATTTTAAAGGGCCGTAGCTTCCTTAGGGCTCATTTCCGGACCAACCTTTATAGGAACTTTTTTGATATTTTTGAATGTAGAATCAACTCTTAAATTTTGGCAGGCCAGTTATTGATCACCCAGTATTTTAATTATTATAATAGTTATTTGCAAATTAAGTATTTTATAAATTTTGTATAAATTAATAAATATTTTTATAATTTTGATTAAAATAGGTATAATAGGTAAAGATGAAAATGTGTCGTCACGTAACTCAATGACGTCATTCACGTGCCTTGAAATTTTCGGCAAGTTAACGTGCCTCTAGGGAAACGTTCAAGTATTACGTAACGCTCCTAGGGGGGGTCATTTTGGAGCGTTACGCCCATGTTAATGGTATAGGAAAATAGCGTTACAGGTGGGGAGTGGGGTCCAAAATGATCAAAATTTGCTTTACGTAATACTTGAACGTTCCCTAGCCTGTACGTTATTTATTTTAAGCTGATTCTCAATTTAATAAAGTGACCCAAAAAATCGTTTTCAATTTGCATGTCTCTAATCAATTTACCTTAAACCTTACGTAACAGAATAGAAACATTTATAAACGCACGCATGCAGGTTGGTAATAAAGATGTGATTTTCCATCAGATAGATACACTTATAAAAATGCTATAAACACGGTGATCCCAAATAATATGATAGATGCACTTATAAAAATGCTATAAACACGGTGATCCAAAATATTATTAAAGGGTTAAATCTTCATAATACAAAATCAGGCTCGTTCGTTGATGCACTTTATTACACGATTTTTATTTATTTGTTAAAAAATTGGAGTTATTAAAACCATAATTTGACAACTAATTCTACAGCAAAAAGTGAAAAAAATGTGGACTTATGTGCTAAATGGATTTCTGAGAGAGCTAGGGCATTTTTAAGAGATGGTTTTAGAAATTTGAAACTTCATAAACTAGGAAAGGTTCCACTGTCTGAGATAATACCTCGTATCAGAACAACAAGATTTCAACTGACATTGTGAGATTGCAGTAATTGTCAGTATATTTTGTAAGATAAACTTTAAACGCTTTTACTTATAAATTTAAAATTTCGGACAAATAACGAAAATAATACAATCCATATCTATAAAAAGTTTCGACTCTTCAAGGTAAAGAATTTTAAATTTATCATAGAAAAAATACTGACAATTACTGCAATCTCACAATGTCAGTTGAAACCCTGTTGTTCTGATAAGAAGAATAGTAAATTATGCACAAATTTGCGAACTAAGTCTTTAGTGTTTAAGAATGAAGTTAGACGAAAGCAAAAATCAGTCGAAACCACTAAAAATAGTTTGCATACTTTTGCATATTTTGGACATTTTTTATTTTATTTTTATTTCTAGAATTATTATTTTTTTTAATAACGCAATTTTTTTAATAAATAAACGTTGCAAGCACCCTGTCAAAACATAGGCACTATTGTACAATAGAGCCATCTAGTTTGAAAATTTCAAACTAGGTGTTTTGTTTGATTTTAAATTCTGTATCTTTAAAACATATTCTAGCAAAAAACTGTATATAACATTTCTTATAGGGCTTAAAAAGAGCTTTTATTTAAAATATAATTTTTTGAAATCGGGTTATAAATATGTGAGATATGCTAAAAAAAAATATGTGAGATATGCTAAAAAAACCTTACTGATTTAAACGCCAATATCTCGAAAATAATGCGTTTTAGGAAAACGTTGTTTATAACATTTTTTGACCAATTTAAAATTATCTTTTATATAAGTGCTAAATTAACCAATTATAATAATAATTGCCTTAATTATAAACAAAAAACGCTAAAAATAGGAGTTTCACCCTATTTTTACCGCCTTACCCCCAATCGTTTACCCCCAAAATCTAATCAGATCTTCGGAATACGATAAGAAACAATATGCAAAAAACCGCAAGTCGATATCTCATGTAGAAATGGAGTTTAGACCAGATAGACAGACATACAGACATACAGACATACAGACATACAGACATACAGACATACAGACATACAGACATACAGACATACAGACATACAGACATACAGACATACAGACATACAGACATACAGACATACAGACATACAGACATACAGACATACAGACATACAGACATACAGACATACAGACATACAGACATACAGACATACAGACATACAGACAGACAGACGGACGCAATTTTCTTTTTACTGATTTCGACTCAGAATGGTCTAAAACGTCGAGAAATGAGAAAAAAACGTGGTCAAAGATTTTGACTTTTCGGCGAAGATTTCAATACATCGGCACTCTTAGTAGCACTAAGTGCCGATGTAATGTATGAAAACCCTGCAAAAAATGCGTTAACGAACAGGTGTGATCTGTAATCTTCATAATTTGGATTGTCATTTTCATCGGTCTTAAACCTCCTTTAACACCACCGTGTAAATTAGATGTTTACTAGAGATTACTATGTATCGTATACGAGAGGCTGAGTGATGTTACATCAGAATCAATAATTTTAGTTATTTTATCAATCAGAGCATCATGAAGATGGTTTTATGCATGTTTACCAACTGTGGTTTTTAATGATAATTGCAAAAGTGCTTCAAGGGTATTACAACAAATGGGCTAGTGGGTGGGTCAAAAAATATCTTCAAATATCTTACACCACTCAGATTTATATCAAAACAAGCCCAGCCGAGAACTTTTAATAATATGATCCAAATTTTAAGTCCAAACGAGATATATTTCTCGTCCGTGTATCATACGCTATTTTTTAACAAAAAAAGGTAAAAACAATAAGTAAAATTAGTTTTAATTTGGTTCTGTCAGTTATCTGACAATTTTCCATAAGGAATCGCAAAAGTAATTTGGCGGGCTGCAGTCCGCCAAAGTAAAACAAAAGACAAACACAACCGCTATGAAATTTTCCATAAGGGACCGCAAAAGTAAAACAAAAGACAAACTCTTAAGAAAAGTGTTACTTTTAACTTCACTTTGGAATACAAGCAAAAAAAAAAGAAGTTTTGGCCATAAAGTACACAAAAAATAATATGACTAATTAAGAATTTAGAATAATAAAACTTCTAATTTTTTTTTACATAAGCTTTTTATAGTATAATTTAACAAGTGTATAATTTAACAAGTGGCACGATTATCATTGATGATAAAATGAGTTAACCCGAGTTGCAAGTTTAACGAATCTGAAGGATGAGTCGAATCTCATACTCAGTTTCACATTTGTACTTCATATTTGCACATTAAAATTAGGGTTTTAGTTTCAAAAATAGGGTAATATCTTGTACATTTAAGTTAATAATAATCTCGCACTTATTTACCTCAAAAAAAAAAATCATAAACGAACAACTAACAACACAGCTTATTATTAATTGTATTTTTCGGTGTCAATTTAATTATTTTAGCGTCTATTTTCTCATTTTTAACATTTCTTTAACGATTTTTACTAATTTATATTAATATTTAAAGAGTTATAGTAAAAAACATCTAATGACTCTAGTTTTGACAAACAACCAAAGAACACCCTAGCAACGGAGCACATTAAGGTGATAAAATATTATATTCGCAACTGTATATGTAATACATACATCACATGTATTATTAAAGTTTGGGAAGTACGTGATTTCTTGTCCCACTGTTTTCTACGCCTGGACCTGACCTGTAATGAAAAATAGAGACCAGTAAACTAATTATTACTGATCTGCAATTTAAATCATTAATTTTCCCTAGATGGCGCCATGGATTAAAATGTCATTATTAGTGCCTAAAGCAAGATGGCTGAACTGCTATTGTCATGATAAACACGAATATAATCTAATACATTTCGTTTAAAAAACTTAAATGTACAGTTTTAGTCAGTTTTTTACTTTTTAGACTGAGAAGGATAATAAATGTTATAAACAAATGTTTTTTTGTGGTTGTTTTTTAAGGTTGCGTATGTGAAACTAGTGATTGTGCTTTTATTGTGAAATGTAGGAAAAAATATTTGTGGTAAATATGAAAAAAACTAAAAGGAGTGTTACGCTCATGTTATTGGTATAGGAAAATAGCGTTATAGGGGTAAGGGAGTGGGGGTCCAAAATGATAAAAATTTGAGTTACGTAATACTTGAACGTTTCCTTATAGTATGAATTATATTCTCCCCTTATTATCATGGCATTGCATTGCCTACTTTATCGACATTGAACAAAATATGTGTAGTTGAACATAAATTTTCCTATAGTATATTCAACTTCAAGATGAAGTAGAAGTAAATAAAAGAATCTCGCACGCGGCAGCTGGCTCGTGGGTTCATTGGTTAAAACACTCGAATTTTGCGAGAGTAGGAATAAAGAAAATTAAACAGGTCAGTACGTGAACACTTTCGATGAAGCGTACAATGCATTGAAATGGACCGTTATATAGAAATATTTTGTTTTGAGTCCTACCCTGTCACTAAATCCGTTGTTGACATGTACGTTTGTTTACACTTACTGCATTTTGAAGTTGAATATACTATACAAACAAACCAAAAGTATTTTTTACTTATTTTATTTTCGTTATATGCGCGTCAGTTTAATCATGTATAGCTAGCTAAAATAGTTATTTATGGTACTAGTGGGTAAAGTAAGATATTGTCCATGAGAAAATTAACCTGCGAGGCGTCAGCCAAGCAGGTTAATTTTCGAGAGGGCAATATCGGTTTACCCATGAGTGTCATACAAGGTTTTATCCAATAAATAGCTTAGGAATTCATATTTTTATTAAAAATTTTAATGACATTTACAAGAAAATAATTTGACAAGTGACAGTTGAGTGGTTAAAATAAATAATTATCCACTAAATAAAGTAAAAGCCACGCGGGGGTTATTATTGAGTTTATCTATTTAAAATAAAGCTGGTAATTGTGTTATTATCTGTATGTATTGGATAAAAGTTATTTTTTCATACACTACTTAGTATAAGTTAATTTAAAATTTTATTACAATCGTAATGTGAGTTTATTCTAGCTATTATTTTAGCTATTGTTTAAATCGGCCATTTAGTCGAATATAATTTTATGATTAACAAAAACATAATTACTTTGCAATATATTATTATTAGTATTAATACTTTCATTGTAAATAATTTATATTACCTTCAGTTTCAAACTTTCTTAAAAAATTATGGTATATAATGTTATTAAACTTCTAATCTTAAATCCAAGAAGAACAAGCTGAAATTGCTACCCTTTATAAACGGGTGAAAATCTCTTTAAATCGCAATATTTCGGAAACTAATTATAGTGAAAAATTATTAAAAATCTTTTCGCAGAAAATTTTATTTTTTTTTTCACTGAGTAAGAATTTTTGTACGTTAAGTGAGTTATCGTCAAAAATATTAGTTATTATCATCAATGCCCCTTGCGGCAAGCGCTAACTCGATGTTACCCATATTCCATATGACGCAAACTACAAAGATCCTGAATATATTTATCATCTATTGATGGCGAAAGAATTTTTGAAATCGGCTAGTTTGATTTTTTGGTGGATTTAAGTGACAGGTATCGCGTGTAATAAAAAAGTATAAAATAAATAGTATATTGTTTTACTAAGAGGAAAAGTGAACCTTTTTTTTTCATCTAAGTGAAGCATACTATTTTTTCTTCAAGCATCCTATATATATTTTTTTAAATATTAATTTTTGAATTTTCAGTAATAAAGTAAGTTTTTTTTATTAAAATAGGCCAATAAAACCCTTTGGAAATAAACTTAAACCATCCTTAGCTCATTTTAAATTTTTTTCGTAGGCTAAATCGTACACCTTTCGCGATTTCGATGGTAACTAATGTAGCATTTGCAATTTCGGAGAGATTTGTAGGTGTATAAACCATATATTTATTCTTCTTCAATTACTTTTAATCAATTTCACACAAGGTTTTTGCACCGAATCTCTAGTCAAGCACCTGTTTACATAATAAACATACAATTTTAAAGTATGGCGGTCATCAAAGTCAAAGAGTGCTGCCGCCAGTGGTTATTTTGCTAACTAACTTTTTTTTACGGCATACAACAATGAACTCAACAATGAACATATTTTACTAAGAGGAAAAGTGAAGCTTTTTTTACTAGTCTGTAGAATTTACGGACAACGAGCAGCGGAGTCCGGAAACTACAGACAATTAAAAAAAAGCACTTTTCCTCTGAGTGAAACATACTATTTTTTCTTCAAGCATCCTATACCTTTTTTTAAATATTAATTTTTGAATTTAATTTATTCAGTAATAAAGTATGTTTTTTTATTAAAATATGCCAATAAAACCCTTTTGAAATAAACTTAAACCCTTATTAGCTCATTTAAATTTTTTTTCGTAGGCTAAATCGTACACTTTTCGCGATTTCGATGGTAACTTGTCTAATGTAGCATTTGCAATTTCGGAGAGATTTGTAGGTGTATAAACCATATATTCTTGTTCAATCATTTTTAATCAATTTCACAGAAGGTTTTTGCACAATCTCGAGTCAACCACCTGTTTACATAATAAACAAATATGTTTGAAGTATGGCTGTGATCAAAGTCAAAGAGTGGTGGTGGTTTTGATAACTAACTTTTTTTTACTGCGTACAACAATGAACTCATTTTTTTAATGTAAAAAAATAGATCACTTCCCACTAGTTTCTTCAGTTATAAAATATGAATATTTTAGTACGCTTGAAAAAAAAAAATAATAATTTTTGTTAATATTTCAAATAAAAAAAATCGTGATCATATAAGTAGTTTTTAACTTATATGTTCATAAATGAACTATTAAAGCGAACAGCTCAAAGCGGTAGGTAATCTATTGATAAACAATATGTTGTCATTAAACATATCTAATCCATTAATCTCACGATTGGCTTTAAAAAATATTAACCTATTTATACTAATTAATAGTTAAAAAATGAAACAAAACCATTCAAATTCGAGTATGGCAAAAAGGGTGTGGTGTTTTCACAATGAAAAACAAAACATTTTGAGTTGGGCAATTGTTTACTATAAACCTATGTGAAGAAACAATAGAGCTCTGTACAACTAGAATTATGAAACAGAAGACGTCTACCCTATCTCATTTGTGCACGGCACGCCACTACCAACTTAAATAAATTAAAAAAATATTGCATTTTTTCAATTTTTATCAAAAATTACCGTTGATTTTTGTAAATAAAGCTAAAGAAATGAATATTTTTTGCTAAGAAATAAAACTGATGATTTAATAGTATAATAAAGAATGAAATATAAATCCTATTAATTGTTCTTAGGTTGATTGCTTAATCTGTTTATTTATTTACAAAACATAACCTCAAATACGAAAAGGTAAATATGAATTTATTTATTGTTTATCATATTTATTATTAACTATATATTATTATTATATATTTTAATATTGTTACCAGTTTCTACATTTCAAGAAATTCATCTTATATCGAGCGTTATTTCTGTTATAGCTACCAAAATGCCAAGATGTTTTTACAAGGGTTGCAAAAGTCCAAAAGAATTTCGCCTAGGCTTTAAATCTAAGGTATAAAGAAAGAACTTACCTTTGGTAAACAATATTTAAATATCAAAACTCGTAAAAGTACTATAATAGTCAATAAAACCACAATATTTAGAAAAACACACAAAAAAATGAAATCAAAACAATATCAAACGCAGCTCACACAATGACAGTGGCTAAAGAAAATGGCGTTACTGACAGTGCAGCCAACATAAAACCTAGGAGATTTTTTTTTTCTTTATGTTGGTGATATTACTTCTATCCTTTTTGGGTAGAACTTTTGTCCCTTTCTAATCTAAATGGAGAAATCTCCATTAACGTATAGAATCTATACAGAGCGGTCCAAAAGTCACCCCCCCCCCCTCTTAACTTTTGAACGAGTTGAGATGTAGACTTCAAATTTTAAACACTTAAATAAGACAACTTAAACTATTTTTTAGCATATATTTGATTCTTTCAGCTCTTAAAATGTGGGCAGGGGGCATTTTTTTAATGAAAAGGGGGTCGTGTGATACATCGTTTTAAAGCTTTCTCTATTTAACTATATATTTTTTATTTTTTTTAAACATTTTTATTGGGTTTAAAATTGGGTTGAAAATGGGTATTTTTGTCAAAATTTCTCTAAAAAAACCAAACAATTTTTTAAAAATTACTAATTTCATGATGAAAAAGCACCAAAATGCAATTTTTTTTCTTGTAAAATTTTATTTGATCATTCAAAATGAGTTTAAAAGTATTTGGATCATGAAATAAACCATTTTTCAAAAATTATTTGATTTTTTTAAAGAAATTTTGACGAAAATTACCACTTTCAACCCTATTTTAAATCCCAGAAAGTTGTTCCGAAAAAATAAAAAAATATGTGGGAAAATATAAAATTTTATAATCTTTAAAACGATGTATCACACGACCCCCTTTCCATTAAGAAAATCCCCCTTTGCCCCTCTGTCTACATTGTATACACCAAACAATTAATTGGGTTATGGTATTTACGTGTTCCAAATTTCAAGTTGATATCTTAAGCCGTTCAAAACTTAAAGGGGGGGGACTTCTGACTGGCTGTGTAGAACAATTGAAATTTAAAGTATACCGTTTTTAGCACAATTCCCCTATTCACTCCTTAAAGATGCGAAAAGTGTAATAATGAGTTGGATCATTTCTATATAATTTATATAATTTTGCGCACATGTTTGATAGAACAATTTGACCTTTCATCGAATCGTACGGCAATAAAATAAATCCACGATAAAATGTAATTTGCATAATGTGATAATGCAACAAATACTAATAACAATCATTACGTGTTAAATCGTGGTTTTCCAAATAAATCTGTCTGTGTATGAAAATCAGGGCGGCAACACACAAAGAAAGTTATTTAAAAATTTAAGGCGCATGTGCCCAGTTTTATTTTAAACCTTTACCACATACGGGCTTAAATATGACCCATACCGAACAAAAAAATTGAAGCCTTCATTCAGTTATACAAGGTGTTTGCAGTATTTTAGTTAGTTAATGCAAAACCTAGTCACTCTAGCTCAAAGGGTACCAGAGTCATTACTTTAAAACCTTATTTTTAGACTGCAAACACCTTGTATAACTTATAAATTTTACGTCTAACTACACGTTGGTGGTATATACAAGTCTTTAACTTACTACTTCAAAGTCTCCAGATTAGGAGATTTATAAGTAGTTTTCTACATCTAGAAATAGATGGCGCATAAACATGAGTATAATGGCTTTACTTCTGAAGTGAATATTAGTTATTTATGTTACGAGAGAGGATGCTAGGATACTGCCCATGAGAAAATTTGCCACCAGCCTAAATTCGGCCGGGAACAAAAATATTTATAGGAGCTACGTTGGTCGAAGCTGGAGCTAAGTGTGGCTAACTAGCTGAGAGTTGGAGAGTGGGCAAAAATCGATGAAAGAAATATTTGTGTTGCTAAAATAAAGATATTTGGATTTGGCTGGTTTTAGCAAACAAAGTTTTATTTTAGATATTATTTAGAATTTAATTTAATCCAGTTATGTTTATAACTAAGTGTACATAACTAGATTACTCATAGTAATAAAAAAAAATTTATTTTTTTTATTTATTTAATGAATAATAGGGCAGAGGAATACCTGGTATGCCCAAGAACTACATTATAGTGTTTAAAATTATAAAAATTAAAAATATCGTAAAAAAAAATAATAAAAATTAAATTGTAAGAAAAAAAAATATGGTAGAAAAAAAATAATAATAAAAATTAAATTTTAAGAAAAAGGAATAAAATAAAAACAAAATAAGATAAATTTGTAAAAAAAAAGTAAAAAACTAAATAAGTGTGCCTTCATGCCCATCATCGTAGCTATTTTTAAATGGTATAGGAGGATACTACTGTTTCAGGCAAAAAGTTCCATTGCCCAAATACTCTATTGGATAAGAACTTCTGTCTTGCTGTCCTCTTGAATTTCTCTCTGGTTAATTTCAGACTTTTTCCACGTAGTCTACCATCAGTGTAGTATGTAATACTTTGAATTATATCCGAGCTTTTAAAGTAGTTATCCTTACCTGACCGCACTATCCCTATATAGAAAAATAGTTAACTCGATAAAATTACTGGTAGACCTGTCTAGTTACTAAGGTGATTAAACGAATAACTACTAGGAGTATGTCTTACCACCATGTCAACTATCCATAAATACCTCTGTAGGTATTAATAACATAAACAGTAGATGTGGTATACCAAAGTCAGTATATATGTAGGTCAATCCTACCTACATATGTGTCACCAATGACCCCAAACCAGGGTAGGTGTACAGGGTCAAAAATGGCCCATATTTAGATTGAACTAAGGGCCACTTGCACCAAACATGATTTAAGCTTAAACTCGGATTAAGTTAATGGTTTAAGAGTTAATTAACGTTTCGCTGTTGCACCATTTTTTAAATCAAGTTTATTTGTCTTAATCTCAGAATAAATGTAATCGTTCGAGTTTGATGGTTTATGGTGTATGATGGTCACTTAAACCTGGGTTATATCAAAACATAACCTAACTTTAGGTTTTTATCTGTCATTTCGTACCCGTGAGTGTTTTCCTTTGATTTTACGAAATTACCTGCAATGATGGCAGAAGCCGATTTATTAGATGAAGACTTGTTGGAATTGGAAATATTGGATGATGGTTTCCGTACCTATCATGAGCGACAAAACTATTTTGAAAGTATAGATGATCTAACATTTTTTCAAAAATTTAGGTTATATAAAGAAATAGTGGCCAATATTCTTGTAGGTATTGAAGAACAACTGGAATATCCCAATTGCGTCCGTTTTTTTGTTTTCGATAACACTATTGGATTGTGCCACAATTTTAATTAATAAAGCTTTATCATTTATAGTATAATTGGGCGAACGTTTTTTTTGTTTTCATCTTTTTCTTTAGGCATATCCATTGCTACTTTTCAGCTTACAGAACACAATAACACAACACAATAAGTTACTGTCAATAACTAACAGCTTTTTTTGAAAATATAATAAACCAAATGATATAAACGTCAAACGTCAAAATAATGTGAAGTTAGCTACATTCAAATAACACTAAAATTAGAGATGTGTGCTCGGTTTAACTAAACTTTGTTTAACTTTCATTGGTGCAATGCAAACATATTTAACCAGAGATTATTTTTTAAACGTACATTAATTAAACCTTGATCAAAATAAAATTGGTGCAAGTGGCCCTAAGCGAACACAATTAAACCTAAATAGATTAAGTTCAGGATCCTGATGTCTATCTTTTCAATGAAGTGACTACTTTAGTCTAAAGAGTGAAAAAATATGTATCTTTTAACTTAAATAAGTATTGTAATAATCTGAAAACATTTTTTCTAAAAATCCAAATCTGTAAATGCTCTTAGCAAGTAAAAATACATATAGGTAGGTTTTACTCCTCACCTACAGTTTGAGTCTCCTAGTAAATTGTATTAAATATCGTATTTTTTGACGTTTTGTCTGAATTTTTTGTAATTTTATATTTAATAAGTTACGAATTCTGCTTAAACAGCCACTACTTCCCAACAGACTGGAAAACAGGTCATATCATAGTTATTCCCAAACCGAACACAAATCAGTCCATAGCAACAAATTACAGGCCAATTACCCTGTTACCAGTTCTTGGAAAAACTTCGAAAAGATAATTAAATTCCGCATTGAAAACGCAATCAAAAATAAAATTCTCAAATACCAATTTGGCTTTAGTCGGAGCTGTTCAACCATACTCCCACTTACCATTTTAACGTCAAACGTCCAAACTACCAAACCAAACGGAGCAAAATCTGCTGCGTTGATGTTAGATGTCCAAAAGGCGTTCGGTAGTGTCTGGCATTCCGGAATTTTGTACAAAATGAAAGATCTCAATGTACCTTACTACTTACCTAATCCTCATAACCAAAAGCTTCCTCGAAAGCAGATCCATCCAAGTCAAAGTCAACTCCTCATTCTCTGCATTTTTTATTCCCGAACAAGGTGTTCCTCAAGGATCACCCCTCTCCCCTCTTTTCTAAAATAATTTCTGCTATGACCTATACACCCATAAATTCAATAACCCCAACCACTTCAATCCCAATGCATACATTCTAAAATTTGCTGATAATGCCTCCCTAATAGCCCACAATAAAACAGCAAAAAAAGCTATGAAATCACTGCAAAATTTAGCAAACTCAACATCCACCTGGTTCCGCAAATGGAGACAAACTATAAATGCCTCAAAATCTCAACTTGCCATCTTCAATCACAATCCTAGTATCAACTCTCCTACAATGAAAACATCCATCCCTTACTATCAGTCAAATACCTCGGCATCAGGCTAGACCAAAAACTCAATTTTTATCAATACACCCGATCTATCAAGAAAACAACTATAACAAGAGCCAGCCACTTTCGAAGTCTAACGTACAAAAACCAGGGAATCAACACTTCCACGGCCAGCAGAATCTATAAAGCCATATGCAGACCACTGTTGGAGTATGGAGATCCTTTGTTTATAAATTGTAACACCCCGGCAAAAGCAAACATTCAAATCGGCGAGACCTCAGCGCTAAGGAACATCACGAAGATATGAAATCCTGCTAATCCGCTCCATAACCCTTCAAACGCTTCACTCCTGACATTGTTTGTTTGTTTGTTTGTTTTTTTGTTTAACCTCGTACTATTCTACTTAATTAAGCATCCCCTAAGTCCAGGACTTGTGTGGGCTAGTAGTAGAGGGAACCACCGGCTTATACTGACTTTCGAACCAGTTTCTAGGGAGTGTCCGTTTCACTTATCGCCTTCGCCAAATTTCAATTATTAATTAACTGAAAAAGGCAAATCGGCGTCAGTGAGAATCGAACTCACGATAGTAGACTTGCTATGCATACGCGCTAGCCACTACGCTATGCCTCCCAATAAACATTAACCTCTACTACTCCAGTTCTTACACGACTTTACACACTCTCAACAAATTTTGCTAGATCTGATTTTAATTCCGATATCCTAAACCTTTTCTGTATCCCTAGAAACAGTAATCCTCCACGTGCAAAATTACCTGAAAAAACACTACTGCAAATACTTCTGGAATTAAAGAACTGATATGAACTGCTTCAAGCATTACCACTTTATAATTTATTTATTTATATACATATTTTATTTTTTTTACATCTAATATTCATATAAAATTGTAAAATTACATGTAAAATAACTTCCTATCTTACTACTTTGACAAAACGTTTGTAGCGTGACCAAATCACAAATATACTTACAAATTTTATTATCGTTTTTTATTTTAAATTGGTCAATAAATTCTTCTATAAAAGTATATTGACCTCCTTGCTCAGTAACTAGGAAGAAATTAATTCCTTTTTATAGATCTGTAGTTTAGATAACTACTAACATGTCCAATTTGCTTTGTAAAAAAAAATGATTTGTATTGATTAAACAAAAAATTATTGTAGTTTGTATTGTGGTTTTTGTGGTTTCACACTTTAATCCAAATGATTTACTTTTATTTATAGAAGATACACTGATATTATATAATCATTTTATGTAATTTAAAACATATTGATATTACACGGAGAAAAACTAATTTATTATAGAAATTCATTCATTATAGAAAATTTATCAAAAATAACCAAAAAATTTAGCATTCTTTAGCAAAAGATTACCAGTTAGGAAACGCGTGAGAGCTTAAGTTATAATAATAATAATAATTATATTTTTTTTTATATTATACATATTATTATTATTATTATTATTATAATTATACTTTTGTCTTCTTTTGTAGAACTTCTTTCTTTGTATAATCTAAAAGTACCGCTGATCATAATTTTACTTTTATTTATAGAAGATTCAATTAATACATACATTTTAAACAATTTAGAAGATATTGGTATTACACCGAGAACATTTTTCTGGAAATTATTAACGAAAGTTTTTAAATTATCAGTGTCGGACTGACCCAGTGGTCAACCAAGTAAATTCCCCGTAGGTCCTCGTAAATGAGGCCCTTATCTAGCTAATTTTACGCTATTAAATAGTTAAAAGAAAATGAAAGTGACTAGAGTAAAATTTACTGCTATTTGTATTGAGCTTGTCAAAAAATATTACCTAAATACCTTTGAATTTTGTATGATATACTATACATTTTTTCGGAACAGTAGTAACTGTTGCAACCAAGAGGTCCCAGGTTAGATCCTGTTATGGGTTATTTTCCTTATATGTACTAGTAACTACTGGCCCATTTGATTTTTTTATAGAATTAAAAAAAAAAAAAATAAAAATAAAAATTTGCTAAAATATGAGTAATTTTTCTATTCTATTCATA
Source organism: Brachypterus glaber (assembly GCA_958510825.1). Classification (NCBI taxonomy): domain Eukaryota; kingdom Metazoa; phylum Arthropoda; class Insecta; order Coleoptera; family Kateretidae; genus Brachypterus; species Brachypterus glaber. The sequence goes on from OY294046.1 coordinate 13,392,473, forward strand.
TATTAAACAAAACTACCCTTTTTTATTTTTCTTGTAACTATTTCAGGGTAATTTTGTTTAATATATAAATGATTATTCATATTTTGTCCAATATTTAATATTTTTTTTATTAATTTAAAAAAAAAAACGGGCCAGTATAAAATCATAAAATTTTTACAATAATCACTAGTACACATAAGGAAAATAAACCATAACAAAATAAGCTGGATCTGCCACATTTTTTTGTCTTGTGTCATATTTTCTTTGATTTTGGCAAAATTAAAAAAATAAATTTGCAATAATTATTCCGCCATTTTAAATTTTGAATTTTTGGGTATTGGTGAGCATTAATAATACCAAAAAAAAAACCTTTATACCAAGTTTTAGACAAATCGGACTTTTTCAAAAATTTCGAACCGCCCTAATGTCAAAAACTTTTTTTTCACTATTTTTTTCGTGCGTTGCTTCGAGCTTTGAGTACCGATTGCCTCTGCTACCTCCGGAGTCCTAACTGTATATAGTATAATACTGTATAATTACATGTAATCAGCCCTCCACCAATTTCTTTTCTATCCAGTAACACGTTACCCGTTTCCCTTAAACTTTGTACCGCCATTAAAAACAAGGGGGTGGGATGAACTCTTTCGGGATACATTTCTTAATACACTGTGGCTGCCTTTTCTGCATTTCTAACACATTCTCCATATAAAATAACCATTTCAGAATATTCTCTACTTGTAAACATTTTTTATGACAGTTTCTTGAAAAAAAATACTGCGAAACTTCATTATAAATTTCCATAGCAACAATCAAAATACTTACCTTAAAGTTCAGGTATGTTGCCATAAAATCTTAATGAGTAATTTATTCACGTTTTTAGGCGTATTTAATAACTTCTGGTATTGGTCAAAACCAAAAGTTCTTATATCAGTTACCGTTCAAGATAGAATCTTTTGCAAATACATTTTTTATTGGGAGATGATTCTGTGGTTTCCCGCGAGTTACCGGACACCCTGTATAATGGTAAAATTTTAAACATGTAAATTAAATGAGAAATATGCAATTAGATGAAAAGTACATTCATTATCTTTTATCATTTTTTAAAAGAAAATAAAATCATGTCTGTGGGAATTGATCTAAATAATAATAAAAAAAAATACTTTCATTTCTGCATAATATTGGTAAAATATTATAATTTTAAACGTGCACGAGTTAATTATAACAAATTTTCCTTTCTTTTTAACCTTCAGCTAAAATAATAATTATAATTATTACACTTAATTATAGTGTGAGTATTGGTCTCACCGAGGGTCTCACTATTTTAGTGTAATAAATATAGATTAATCTGTATAACAATAAATATACTGCTAGCATGCTGCGAATAAAAAAAAAAACTTTCCACTATTATGTTGGAAAAAGTCTTAATTTTATTTTTAACTGTTATTTATTTGTTTAAATGATGTTTTGTTTATGTGAGTGTTTGTTTAGTGACAATTACTAATCTTTGGCTTTAATTCTCTGTAGGTTCTACTCTGTATTTTATTATTATTTATTTTAAGGTTAAGTTAAATTTTTAAGCAATTTTCTTATACTTATATATATTTTTTTTATTTCGAATTAAGGTTCGAAAACAACGAAAATCCATCGTCGAAACTTCACAGCAAAATTAGTTAACAATTTTAGTCAGATCCAAAGCCCTATTTCGAGAACAATAGGTTTCTTTCTCTCATAAAACCTAATTTTTTCTGAACATTTCATACCGATCATACATTCCGCTCTTGAGTTTTGTGCGTACAAAAATCGTGTCATAAGAACAGAGAGACAGACACATAGACGGATATTATAAAAATTATTCACAATTCGATAAAAAACATTTTTACATAAACATTTTTCGTCTACACTGATAGAAAAATCTAAAAATAATTCAACCAAACGTTGTAACAAGTTGTAACAAGTTTGAGGTATATAATAACATTTTTACGATTATTCTAAAACATTATAACGTTATATTAAATACACTATTAAAATTGTAGATTCATATTATCTAATAATAGGAAGGATGATTAATAAAGATGGCGACAATCAGCTGACTCTAATAAATGTTTTACCAAAATATTGAAAGTATGCATTTTGAGCTAAAAATTTTATGTGCATAAGTATACTTAACGATAAGCATGTACATGTACATGTAATTACATGTGATATGTGGTTTCTATGTGCTAAATATTTAAAATACATTAAACCAAATTTGTAAATGCAGTAGAGAGTCTGCCAGATTATCTGCTAGCTAGCCGGACGCGTCCGGAAGGACGGGTTACCTAAATTGCCTGCGTGTTGAAGCGAGGATCGTGACGTAAAATCTGATCGCCTAACAGTTTATTGTCGTAAATCAAAAAACTGCACTAGTTTGTAAATACCGAAGACATTTACTTTTTTGTAAAGGTATTCTATTCAATATATAGTGGTTGGCGCATATACAACTATTTATTGTTGTATACTATAAGCTAATTACGTTATTAATTACGCTAGTGTTCTATCAGTGTAGGATAATACTCTTCTAGCCCCTAGTGCCGTGTAGAGTATGATAAATAGATTTCTATTAATTTCTATTACGTTAAATAATTGAATAATTATTATGGGTACCTAATACTAATACGATAATTGCATCCATTAATCATTTTTTTATACATATTTCCGGTGAAACCAAAACTGATCTATATTTTTTTCTAATTAATTTGCATAATTGAATCAGCTAACAAGACGGAAGGTAATACATTTCAAAAAAAAAAAACTGGATAGCTAAAAATACATATATAAATTATTAATAGTTATTTATTGTACTAGTGGGTAAAGTAAGACATTGCCCATGAGAAAATTAACCTGCGAGGTTAAAGCAGGTTAAATTTCGAGAGGGCAATATCGGTTTACCCATGAGTGCCATACAAGGTTTTATCCAATAAATAGCTTGGGAATTCATATTTTTATTAAAAATTTTAATGACATTTACAAGAAAATAATTTGACAAGTGACAGTTGAGTGGGTAAAATAAATAATTATCCACTCAATAAAGTAAAAGCCACGCGGGGGTTATTATTGAGTTTATCTATTTAAAATAAAGCTGGCAATTGTCTTATTATCTGTATATATTGGATAAAGATATAAACATATAAAGATAAGAAGATATGAAGATATCTACTAATTTTAAAAGGCAATATTTTTCGCACGAGTACGAATTTAGAAAACGACCCTCCCCTAAAACGCGCTTGTGCTAAATTTCTTTAAAAACGGGTATTTTATATAGAAAAAAAAATAGCTTTTTCTAAATAATATTATTTGCCTTCAAAAATAAAAAAAAAACTAGATGACGTTTTCGATATTTATTCTGCTGGTTTCAAATTTGCTTTCAAAGTTACTTGATATTATTTTATTATTTTTTTGGAAGTCAATACTTTGGTTTCATAAAAAAGCTGCAGAATTAAATTTAATTGCTTCATGAAAATAAATAAAAATATATTTTGAAATCAACTTGAAATAAAATATTTTAACACGCCTTAACGATAATAAAAATGATAATAATTATTAACTAGATGGTAATTAAAAACAAATGTAAAAGTCCAAAACAAACATGTTACTAATCAACCTTAGGGAATATTCATGTATTACGTAACGCTCTTAGGGAGGGGTGGGGGTCATTTTGTACTGTTACGACCATGTTAATGGTATAGGAAAATAGAGTTACAGGGGGCGGGGTGGGGGTCCAAAATGACCAAAATTTGCGTTACGTAATTCTTGAACGTTCCCTTAAATGTCAAATTTCAAGCAAATAAAATTTAATTTACAGCTGATGCATTAGTTCCAAGTCTAACTAGTCTCTGTAACCATACTGACAGAAATATTACCAAATATTATAAACAGGTTTAATAAATAGTATAGACTTTTTGTATAACACTTATCACACAAAAGTAACAGTTACTTTAAGTGGTGATTCTAGTACAAAAAATATGAAAAAAAGTTACTTTAAAGGTTGATCCCGAAATGAGCTCTAAAGGAGCTACGAGTCTTGTAAGGAAACCTCTGAAAAGTAGTTTTTATTTAATATCTAAAATCCTATAAACCAAAGTAATACGTTTTTTAACATGCTCATATGCCTTAACATTTTATTTAATTTTTGTTGCTTAATTTTAACCAGGGACCTTCAAAATAGTGTGAGGTGTCACTTTTTGCACCAAACGTTTTTATTTGTAGATTTTTTTGACATTTTCTCAATAAAGTATGATTCTTTAGTTAAAAATACATCAAAAAAGTACTATTTTTGTAATACCCTAGGGCTAACCGTTCTCGACAAAATTGAAGTTAAAGAGAACATTTTACGTTCAGAGAATCCAAAACTGGGACTAGAAAATGCGCCAATGCAAAATGCAGAGTGATTCTACCTTAAAAACTGTGAAAAAAAGCTAGTATAAAGCTAGGTTTGAAAATCAGTTTTAAGTACCATTTTTATGTATTTTTATTTAGAGAATCATATTTTATTAATAAAATGTCAAAAAATCTACAGATTAAAAAGTCTGGGGCAAAAGTGACTTTGCCCCCCAATGGGATACTTTCCCGGACGAGTCCATTATTTAAAACTTCCTCAAACTGTTCTAGGTAAAATTCAATGCTAAAAGGTCACCTTCCAGCAAACATATGTCACTAGTACTTTGTGAACAGATGGCTTTTTTAATAAACATTTTTCCTGTAATCTGAGTGCAACAATTTTAGTACTGAATAGATATTATTACCTAATATGTTTAACTGCATAATATAAGATTAAATTAGGGTTAAAATAAATAAGGTATTACTGCTTATATTGACTACTCTGATAACTTTGTCTTTCTTACGTTGGCTAAACTGTTAAAAACTGTTAGAAAGAGGTAGCACTGTAGAACTAATTTTGACGGTCTTTGTCGTCAAGAAACTATCTGGACGTTCCTGGTTAAAAGTCCAAACCAAATAAAAATTACATAAAATAATACTTTATCAATGTTGAGACATGTCGTCATGTGAGAATTATAGTGTTCTATATCCATTGGATTTGTTATGGATATAGAACACTATAATCCTCATATGACGATGTGGAAAATTTCCTGACTATAGTTCATAGGCCTATAAACCCGGATCCCAGAGATAATAAATGAAAACTACTTTTCAGTTGTACCCTTAAGGGGGTTATAGCTTCCTTAGGGGATTTTGGGAAATTCTAAACTATTGTAATTTAAAAAATATTAATTTTTCGAAAAACCAAAAAAATTTTCAAAAAAAATAAAAAAAAATAAAAAAAGAATAAATTTTTTATTAAAAAAAACAAATAAATAAAAAAAAATAAAAATTATAGGTTTAAATTTTTTTTAAAGTTTAACCCCCCCATAACTTTTTTGTTTTTGGGAGATTACTTTTAAAAACAGCAGGGATCTTCCCCTTATAGAACTTGATATTTCCTGAAAATTTCGAGTCGATCTAATTATTCGTTCTCGAGTTACCGTGTCCACAAAAAACGTGAGATTAGACTGACTGACGGACAGACGGACAGACGAACGGACAGACAGAAGGACGGACAGACAGAAATTTTCAAATTTTCTTATTTTTTCATAAAATACATTTGTATGTGTTTTTTGTCTATAGTTTGAGACTACCCGATCCTACTATTCTAGCGCTTACGCGCTGCAAATAGTATGATAATGATTGTCCACGAGTCGCCCATGTCTGGGTTATTCTCTGCGTTGCATAATTGCAGTTGCAAAATCAAAGGTCACTGGTTCAATTCGAACAATGGCGGCTAATGGCACATGTTCTCACGAGTTACTTTACGCCAGCCACTTGCTTAAATAATTATTTTATTACAACAGATTTTTCGTTGCCAAAACACTCATAGCCATGGCACCTGTCCCATTCCGTTTGATTGTCCGGCCAACAGCAAAGGACTGCACACAGAAAAAAAAGGATTCTTTGAACCAAAGTTAATGTTTTTGAATGAGGAGCATGGATCTTCATGCAAAAACCCGTGCTCTTCATTAACTTCATTAACTTTGGTTCAAACAATCCTTTTTTTTCTGTGCAGTTTTGAAGAAAAAAACATTATTATTGGACTAATCTTTTTACTACACTAAAATTAAATGCATATATATTTTTACTATTTTTATTAAGAAATAAGTTTCTATTTGATCGTTTGTTTTTTCATTCTCTTACCTCCCAAAAAACGATTTTTAGTTCTTTGCACTGACGATTTCCGTCAAGGCGACCTTTACTGAGAAGGGCGCTTTGACTTTGTACATGATGACTGTTGACATACAAGATTGAGTCTTGAAGATTCTTTGTTTTTCTTTATGTTTTTACGTATAAAAATATATACTGGGTGATATGCAGGTTTCGTAGAAAATATAACGCTGAGGGTTACCTACTCCGTAAAATTTTGTTTTCCGCCAATCAGCGATTGTTAGATTTTCGATCTCTTACAAGTCATTTAATTACATTTAGTTAACAATTAAATGAGACTTTATTTCAATCTAAATACACACACACACACAAGTTATAAAATGTTATATAAAAAACAAAGGCACAAGAATTAAAAGCAAAAACCAAAGAACTCTAAACAAACAATATAGCGCATGCATCTGACAGCAATGCACCGACAATCGCATAGGTCATCGATTGTCCCGACCAATCCTCACTTCCCCTCCCGTATCAGCTGCACGAGTATGTCACCCTCTGTGTTATATTTTCTACTGAGTGATACGAGTTTGTTAAAAACTCGTAAAACATAAGATTGAGTTAACCGAAAACAAGAATTGTACGAGGAGGTCCGGATCGATCCCTCCTTCCCCTAATATACTCAAATCTTTGCTTTCTAGCAGGAAAATTTGTGGCTAAATATAATTTATAACCCTCAATCAAATACCTTTTCTTATGGATGTATCCATTTCTTATATCTTATTTATTGTCTTGTTGAATTAAATTAATTTTTGCTCAATCAAAGTTTTAATTACTAGTTAGTATTGGGAAAATTTTACAGTTTTTTTCAGAGCGCTTGCAAAATAAGATTAAAGTTTTGCAAGCAATTAAAACTTACAGTTCTGTAAAAACAAGTTTCCCCCAATGGTTACCATATTAGAAAGACAAAAAAAGTTATTCTCGATTATCTCCTTTCCCTTCATTGCCCTGTGCTGAAAATATACATTAAAATATTTTAGGAAATAAAAAAAAAGAATTTTATTTATTTATTTTATGTTGTTAATGTCCTGAATTACAGACCCCATTCCTCTAATTTTTATACTTCTGGCCACTGTTATCGTAAAGCATTAAAAAACAAAGTTGTTGCTCTATATTATAAAATTTTTAGCAAAAATCTGAAAGGAACGGGGACAATAATCGATTATAATAGAAGAAAACTTTTTAATTTTTTGGAAAAATCACTTATAGCATAAAAAAGCTCTTATGAGTACCCACCATAATGGTGAAATAGCTATTTTCCTGTGTGAAAAGCCACTTTACGCATGAGTTAGGAAGAATATTTTTTCTGCGAGCGAGTTAAAAATAAAATATGCTTTTATATATAAGTATACTTAGGGAACGTTCAAGTATTACGTAACGCAAAATGTACCAAAATTTATACACTTCATACCTCGGTTCTCGCGTTATTCAAGGCTGTAGAGATTTCATATTTTGGCTACCCCCCTAACACACCCCCTGGAAGGAGGGGTAGCCAAACTATGAAATCTCTATAATCTATAATAACGCGGGAACCGGTGTATGAAGTGTATGAATTTTGGTACAATTTGCGTTACGTAATACTTGAACGTTCCCTTAATTGAATAAATTTTATTTTTATAATTTTTTTTTTCAATAGAAAAACGATTAACAATTAAGAGATTTAAACATTTTTATTATTTTGTGAATAAATATAAGAAGAATAACATAACAGAATTAAGATAACATTTTATCTTCTTCTTTAAGGTTCATCATTTTCTTTTATAAAAACTTTACAATTAAAATTGACAACACAATAAACACGAACGAACTAGCTTAGGACGCTGTCATGTTAGGGCATGTACACAGGCTCGCATAACAACATAGTACATAACAGTGCGATGCTGTGATTGGCTTGATGTGCCGCCATGTATCTTGTAAGTCAATCACGGCATCGCATTCTTATGTTTACGTTCTTATGCAAAAGCCAATAATGTTACACGTTTGTATAATCAAGCTACTTGTTTTTATGAAATAATTATGCGTGCGAAAAAGACCTTTTTTCCACACACATATGCGTGCGGAAAGAGACATCTTTCCGCACCCTCGTAGAAAAAAATAATTACACCATTTTTCACCATGCTGACTCTGCTAAGACATAAATAATTTTTCTATAGATCTGTAGAAAAAAAATTAGTATTTATAAAACAGTGTATAGTATTTCAAGCAGATTTGATTTGTTTGTATATCTATAATCTGAGATAACAAAATCTTTATTTACTACGATAACAGATGCTTAGTGCGTATAACTCAAAATATCTAATTTTGACACATAGACCCTTTAGAACTTCAACACTTCAATTGTTAGTATAGATCGGGTTTTTTGTTGGTTTTTTTTTAAGGGGGAGAAGCCACAATTTTACTTAATTGCGAAAAATACACTAGTGCACTTTTAACGAAAAATATGCCTTAAAAATCTTAAAAATTGAGTACTCGGAATACTATTATAGTATAATACTTCCTTCATGGTAAAACTAAAACCTGTAATTTAATTCTAATAGTTATAAAATTATCTATGAACAGCTTACCTAATGCTTATACAATACATACCATGTTTATGTATAACAATTATCTTGTTCTAAAATACCTACTAATTAAGGTACAGTCCATTAGCATATATAAATTACTATAGTACACTGTTGTACTTTTAATTTTTGCACTCTTTCGAGGCACATCAATCTTCTTTTCGTATTTTAACAAGCAGTGAAGATATATTAGTAATTAAAGTACTAGTTTCTTAACATACGTTTTTAGCGCACGAGTACAAGTTTAGAAAACGAGCCGCTTACGGCGAGTTTTCTAAAGTACTAGTGCTCTACTAGTGACTGATTTAGGGATTTTTGTTTTGGGTTGGCATTACAGTTTACACTATGTTTAAAATTCTAAGAACAAATGATATTTTGATATATTTTACAATCATCTCTTCTTTCTTCACTGCAATTAACCAGTCCACAATTTTAACACGGTAAAAAATAACCCAAACACAAAATTTTGTAAAAAGTTAAACTTTAAATCGACATTGACATTTGCAAGCAAAACTTCAAGAGATAGGCTTTTGTATGTTGCCAACCCAACAGAAAAAAAAGTAGAGACCTCTTATAGACCTATAAGAACACGCAAATTATGAGCTTATAAGAGTCGCAAAATAGAAAAAATACTTTAGTTGTAATATTAAATACTGCAATGTGTGTATTGTATACAAAATGTTGTCATACTAACATAGAGACCGTGCTGGTACATTTAAATCCCCGCGCAACATGTGTTTATTAATACTAGCATGTTATAGTAAAAATTACAGTAACATTTGGTAAAGCATATCATACTTATAGTATGGTAACTGAGTTGTTGTTAAGTTGTATTACTGATCTAGTTTAAAGTATGTTACAGTATTCAAAAAAATTACAATCGGTACATTATACCAAAATTTTGATTAGTTATAATATAAATATTTCAACCACATACAATTACACACTGATAAAATAATGGATCCTTTTTTTACTTTTCTTTGTATTATTATTTATCAAAATTTTGGTGTTATTTACCGATTATTATTTTACTAAATACTGTAACATACTTTAAACTTTATCAATAACACAACAACTACAACTTAAAGTATACCAAACTATAACTGTGATATAAAAGTCCAAACCAAATGTTACAGTATTAATAAATATATGTTGGGTGGGGATCCATATGTACCAGCATACTATGTTAGTATGACATTTTGTATACAATACACACATTGCAGTATTTAATATTACAAGTAAAGTATTAAATACCAATGGTGGGGATATAAATAAAAATATGTATTAACAAATAACATTCAGTATTAATAATACAACGAAACTTTTACACCAAGAAGGTTCCTGAAACATAACATCGGCACCGAAGTTTTCAGTTACCTTCCAGGAACATTGCAACCTACTTTCCATAACATTCCACAAGTTACCTTTCTGAAACCTTTCAAGCGTTGGCACATTGCAATATCTTTTCTTCCTGGAATATTTCAGGAACATACATTACATAAGTGACCTTACTAGAAGATAGTTGCAAGGCTGCATTGCAATGTTATTCATTGAATATTTAATCATGATGCCTTGGATCAAGCAATTCTTTTAAGTAGAAATATCAAAATTAAATTTAAAAACGAAAATGAAAAATGGTTAAACATTATGTAAATCGTAGAAATGTAATGTAAAAGTTAATATTACTAATTATTAATTACATTTTGATTAGGTAACATTCCTGGGATCTAACATTGTTATCTTCCTAGAGGGTAACACACAGCGGACCTAACCTTCCAAATAGCTTGCAGGAACTAACGAGATATATATGCAATGGTCCTGAAATTATGGAATATAATCAATTTTATGTTTCAGGAACCTTCCTGGAAGGTTGGTGTGCTAACCGGGTGCAGTTCTAAAGTTGTTCCTTGTAAAGTTTAAAGTTAATTTATATTATTAGGACATTTTTTTTGTTTTTAAATTATTTTTTTAATTGACACTTTTTCTTCTATTTTTATTTTATTTTTGCCTTCTATAACTTTTTATTTTTTTGAGATATTTCGATACCCCCAAGCAACAAACCGTAACTCATATATTGTTATTTTTCACGACAGCTTAATTTCTAAAATATTTTTTTTTGTATTTACGGGTAGGCTAATGATTGAAGTGGAAAATGTAGCCACGTGATGCATCATTTGAAAGCTTATAAAAATATCTATTTAACTGTATAAGTAGTTATTTTTTATTTATTGTTTGTTTCTGATAATATTCAAGTTTAGAATTTTTTACTTTAGTGTTTTTAGGTAAACTTTTGGTTAAAATGGCCTGTGGACAAATTTGAGTAGTACCACCATGTGTATCTTTTTTCAAGGCATTTACCTATGAGTATAACTCAAAATGGGCCTAACTTGAGTTACACCCTTGTTGGATGGGAGTGTCGATTTTGGAACCATTGTTCCTTTGAATAAAAGTATTTTTTTTTTCTGAGAAACTGACGTTGTACTTTTTCTGTAATTTAATTTCGATTTTTTTTATATTTTTTTTATAAGCCCTCTATAACTATTTTTTTTTTTTGGGGGAAGTAGGTACCATTGATCTTACTAATACAGTAGTTTTTCCTAAAAAAGGTCGATCGGATTTTTCTTTCTTCCATTATCGCGTGGACAAGAAAACGTTTTATACCTAGAGACCGATATATGGATAGACAGACGGACTGGCAGATAGACGGACATATGGATATAAACAAATGAACGCACAGTTTTAAAAGTTGTTTAGAATTGTAAATAGCGGACATTGGTTTAAAACTCCTCAACTGTAAAGCTGCGAGGAGTATGATGATAGTCCATGTACGAATGTTGTCGGAAACGTCTTGCTATTAACTAGTTGTTTTAATTACCGTATATAGGCTTACTACCATTTTTACATTTACTATTTGTTCCAATACCAATACAATAATATTTCCTTAAAGAAAGTTTTCACTGTTTACAAACATCCAATGTAATGCTTTCGCGGCCAGAGATATGTAAATATTTTTTCTTTCCGGACCATTTTAAAGTACTTTTAGCATTGACTAAGTAAGAAACCTTCTTAATCAATGCTTTTAGTATTAATCTCCACACTAATTTACAAAAAAACTTTGACATACTAAAACCGAACCAAAACTTATCGACTAAATAAGTAATCACCTCCACGCGGGGCCCCGTGGAAAATGCCATTTTTTTAATGTATGTTTTTTTTTATTAGATTTTTCTGGTATTGAATTTTTTTATATTTTTTACTTTGAAAACTTTTATTTTAATTAAAATCTAAAGTTCGCACCTGTTATTATAGTGCTCTATTAAAGAATACCTATTAGTATTAAAAATTTTATTATTCTAATTTTCATTCATTCTACAGAGTGATTTTAGTAGTCTGCTCAGTTTGAGTCTGAAGTAGCAAGAGCTAACTACCCATACTACTCCCAATAGTCCGGGAGCCCACGCCCAGTAGAATTTTTTTATTACCTGACCGTTGAGACTTTGTATATGTGTTCTTTATGTCCAGTCAAACAACTTCTTACATAAGAAAATTCTCGGTAGCTGGGCGTTTTTTTTTTGGGACCAACCCTTAACTTTAAGACGTCCCATAACGGTATTGCCCGAACATTTTTGTCGGACAAGGTTACCACTGAATTTTAAATATTTTTATTAAACGATCCTGAAAAAATATTTAAAATCAAGTGGTAACCTGGTCCGACAAAAATTTTCGGGCAATACTGTTGTGGGACGCCTTAAGTTAAGGGTTGGTCCCAAAAAAAAACTCCCTGCTACCTACAATTTTCTTATGTAAAAAGTTGTTTGACTATCTACTATCTACTTCTACATTTGTATGTCTTAAGCACATAGTAGCACGTGCAGTGTACAAATATCACTCTGTACAATGACTGAAAAATAAATTGATGAAATATTTAATTAATATTTTTATCCACGGCCGTGATTAATAGGCCTATTAATCACGGGTCTGTAAAAATAAACCTTTTAAAACCCAAAACAGCCGTGGATAAAGTATAGTATTCTACTCGCGTATAATAGCTATTAATCATTCGGGTGATTAGGCCATTCGCCTATCGGCTTTTGTCCCAAAATTCACCCTTATTGATTAATATCAATTATTATACGCTCTTTGAATAATATACTATTATGATATTGATTAAAATTAAAAAAATCCTGTCTGCATTAATTAGTTATAGTACCACACGTACTATAACTAACTATAGTACTAGTTATACGTTAGTTAGTTAGTTACAATTGAAACATACAAGTCTATAAATAGATGGGCCATAAATAACCATCACTCTAATGACTTTACAAAGTCTGAATATGTTTTATTAATCAGCATACGTAGTAAATAGTACATAGCTGCTCAAAATTGTGCAGTCTAAAAATATTACTATGTACAGTGATTAAAAAATATACACATGGAAAGTTTAATTGATATTTTTATAATTTTGATGAAAAGTAATAAAGTCGTGACCTCATAATATAAGTATTTGTTGCATAGTGTATTTATTTATTAATTATATTATTACATATTATCTAATATTACCACGATAAGTAAAAATGCATCTTCTTTTCCCAGATAATATCTTTAATAATAGATGAGTTGCGATAGAATTTTGCCAGGAAAAATAAAACATTTTCACACCAAATACCCAGTATCCGTCAATAGCAATGCAATTATATTTCCTTGAAGAAAGTTTTTACTGTTTGATACATATCCAATTTTATCTTTAGATTTTATAATTATATAATGTGTACTCAGCCAAGCTTGGCTGAGATTATATTCCTGTAAGATATGGGATAAAAAGGAGAATACGCTTGGGATGGGTTGCATTTGGTAAGTTGTCGTGGATCCTAAAAAATAATGAAATACCAGTGTCCCCTAAAATTAAGGTCGTTCTTACCTATGGTATGGAGACCACCATCCTTACCAAAGATAGTGCAAGTAGGTTGAGAGTTGCACATAGGTCGATGGAGAGGGCCATTTTGGGTTTAACTTTAAGAGACAGAGTGAAATGAGGAAATAAGAACGAGACTTAATTATCAGAATATCCACCCTCAAATGGAATTGGGCAGGACACGTCGCCAGAAAACCAACCGATCATTGGACTAACAAATTAATTCATTGGAGACCAAGGGTATCTAGACGAAGTGTAGGACGAACACAAAAACTATGGATAGATGACATAAGAAAGTATGCTGGAAGTAAATGGTACCAAACAGCACAAAATAGGGTAAAATGGAAAAAATTAAGGGAGGCCTATGTCCAGCAGTGGATCGAAAACGGCTGAGAGAGAGGGGGAGAGAGAGAGAGAAGATATGGGAGGCATAGCGTAGTGGCTAGCTCGTGTACATAGCAAGCCTACTAGCGTGAGTTCGATTCTCACTGGCGCCGTTTTGCCTTTTTCAGTTAATTAATAATTAAAATTTGGCGAAGGCGATAAGTGAAACGGACACTATAAACTGGTTCGAAAGTCAGTATAAGCCGGTGGTTCCATCTACTACGATCCCACACAAGTCCTGGACTTAGGGGATGCTTAATTAAGTAGAATAGTACGAGGTTAAACAAACATGTAATGTAAAAAATACAACACCAAATATTTAAAACATTTTGCTAAAACTTTGCCCTTCAATATTATTGAACAATTGTTCAATAATATTGTACAGACAAAGTTTTCGTATTGAGTTTGTCTCAAAATCAGACCCGTAACGGGGGGGTGCTCAGCACCCCCTGGCATGATTTTGAGCACCCCCTGGTAAAATAAGCTCTAAGCACCCCCACAGGAGGTGCTCAAGTCCAGTTGGTAAAATTGAGTGGCATATGTCGTAAAATGTATATTGTATATAAAGGTAAAGATCAGTAAATTGTTTATTTGGGAAAATTTGGAAAGGTTGGGAATTTTTCAGAGGGTTGGATCTTTTTTTAAGTCATTAAAATTTTAGGGTCGTGGGTAGTGAAGCTTTTTTTGAGTTGGGATTTTTTTTAGTCAGTAAAATTTCAGGGTCAGGGGTAAAGATGTTTTTTTGATTTGGGAAATTTCTCAATTTTTAAATTTTTAGTTGGAAAATATTTGCTCTGCCCCCACCCCCTAAAAAATGCTTCGGAGCATCACTCAAAATATTATAAAATTTTTTTTCAGGGGGGTGCTCAGCACCCACTGAATTTTTTTCCAGTTACGGGCCTGCTCAAAATATTTTAAATATTTGGTGATTTATCTTACAAGATTAAAATTTTAGCCAAGCTTGGCTGAAATTGCACGGAACTCTGTTAGCTTCACACACTTTAGATCTACTATGAAATTAACACAAAAAAAGATTTACAATTTAGTAAAAATTACACAGGCCCACAAAAAAATAAAATTGGTCTGCGCCATGAATAGGACCATGATATTCCTATGTATTTTCTCCCGCTGAAACTGAATCTGAGCTCAGTTTAATCCCTCTGGAATCGCACTATGCTACCAAACATGAAAAAAGTGACCAAAATTATTTTATTGTGTATTTCAACTTTAACTGATTAGTAAGACATTAGAAATATGTTTTTTTTTTTAATTTTTTTAAATATTTTCCATTGAAGAATTTAGAGTAAAAAGGAAAACAAAAAACCGGAAAAAAGTAACCAAGATTACTTTATTGTACATTTCAACTTTAAATTATTAGTAAGACATAAAAATATGTGTTTTTAATTTTTTAATATTTTAATAATATTAATAATAAACTCTTCAATGGAAAATATTAAAAAATTTAAAAAAAAACATATTTGTTATGCCTAACTAATTATTTAAAGATAAAAAACCCAATAAAATAATGTTGGTTAATTTTTTCCCGTTTCTTTTTTTCTTTCCTTTTTACTCTTAATTATTTAATGGAAAATATTTAAAAAATTAAAAAAAAAAACATATTCTTTATGTCTTACTAATCATTTAAAGTTGAAATACACAATAAAATAATTTGGGTAACTTTTTTCCAGTTTGGTAACATAATGCGGATGTAGAGAAAAATCCAAGCGAGCAGGGGTTAAACTAAGTTTAGATTCGGTTTAAGTGGGCGAAAATACATAGGAATATCTTGATACTATTCATGGCACAGACCAATTTTATTCTTTTGTGGGCCTGTGTTATAGAAGATTATAAAAAAATTTCACGTTTTCGAGATTCACGGGTCAACACAAAATTGACTTTGACTCTAAAGTATACAATTTCGATAGTTTAGGTCGTAATTACACGAAAAAAAAATATATGGAATAAAAAAGTTTGCTTTTGTATTTAGAAGACCGATTGAACGATATTTTTCAAAATCTGTGGTATTATTTTTTATTGGAAGATAGAACCATCGAAATAAATTTGTTTATCATTTTTATTAAGTTTTACTATCAAAATAACTTACAAAAAAGTACTTTAAAAGTGTACACTCTTACTCTTTCTTTTATGTTCATAAGTACTTTCTCTCAATAAACCCCAGATATAGTCTCCCATCATGTTTTCATTGGCCAATACTTGATAACGTTAATATGTCCATTACATTTGATTCACTGCTTAATGAAAAATTGCTCACCTTCCAAACATCTTTTACAATAACTACAAGCAATATTTGGAGCCCATGGCTTGTCTTTATTCCGAACAGGACAGTCAAAATATGCTTCGTAGGCTTCACAGAGAACGTGAGATGTTTTTAGTTCATATTTCATGTCTCGAACTTTAATAAATTGACCAAATACGTAGCAAAATGCATCAGCATCATATTTACACTTTCGCGATGCCATTTTAACGTTTTCTCGACATGTACAAAACACCTGATCGTTGTTTATCACTTGAGTAAAAACCCCACTCAGATCTTGAGGTATTTTTGAATGTATTTAAACTAATTGAAATTTATAAAAAAATTTGAAAATGAGTATTATTACCACAACTATCACAAAAGCAAACTTTAAACCAAAAGAAGGTATTTTCTTTTCGTTTTTGTACATAATTATCCGAAAAATCATAATATAAACTTTAGGACAAAGAACAAAAGATATTTTGTTGAGTCGTGTTATTAGTAAAATGTAAACAAGTCACTAGAAATAAAAAAAAACATAATTTTTGCATATGCTAAGCCATAAATAAATAAATTGGAAACTACATGCATTTTAAAACACTCCTTACAAAAGTCTGTAAATCTGTATGAATATTTAGACGGTAGTCTAATGAGTTAAGCGATATATAAGGTAAATAAACTACAATTTGCATGAAAACAAAAGTGAAAAATTCACATAGGCGTAACATTTCTTGCGGAAAGTGAAAATTAGTAAATCATTCCGATTAAAATTGTATTCAGCGTCTACTCTTGCTTTTTATTTCCTGAAGTAGTCATGTCAAGGCCACCTAATGAAAGGCGTGTGCTTTATTCATTTGTTTCGACTTCTAAATGAATCAGAAATGTACCAAGGCGAACCGTATTTAACTGTTTTTAACAGACGTGTTTCTTTTATTAATAAAAGTAACACTTCAAATAATTACACAGGCCCACAAAATAAAAAAAGTGGTCTGTACTGGAGTTGAGACCCACCTCTTCTTATGTATTTTGGGATGTTGAATACGAATCTGTCATAAAAAAAGGCACTTCGTGGGCTCATTTCTTTGCAACACTGAAAAAACTGTCAAAAATGGTAAAAATCTCATATTATTTCAGTGTAACAAAAAAATGAGTTATTGAAGTGCATTTTTTATGACAGATTCTTGTTCATCATCTCAAAATACATAAGAATAGATGGGTCTAAACCCCAGCACAGACCACTCTTTTTTTGTGGCCCCAGACAGTTTTTCCAGTGTAGAAAAAAATGAGCCTATGAGGTGCCTTTTTATGACAGATTTGTGTTCAGCATCCCAAAATACATAAGAATAGGTGGGTCTCAACCCCGGCACAGACGACTATTTTATTTTGTGGGCTCATAATGTTTTTTCAGTGTAGAAAAAAAATGAGCCGATGAAGTGCCTTTTTTATGACAGATTCGTGTTCAGCATCCCAAAATACATAAGAATAAGTGGATCTCAACCCCAGCACAGACCACTTTTTTTTTGTGGGCCCATACAGTTTTTTCAGAGTAGATACAAAATAAGCCCATGAAGTGCCTTTTTTACATATACATAAGAATCCGTAGGTCCTAACCACAGCACAGACCACTTTTTTTTGTGGGTCCAGACAGTTTTTTCAGTGTAGAAACAAAATAAGCTCACGAAGTGCTTTTTTATGACAGATTCGTATTTAGCATCCCAAAATACATAAGAATAGTTAGGTCTCAACCCCAACATAGCCCACTTTTGTTCTTTTGTGGGCCTGTGTTATTAACCATTATACATACATTATACAAATTTGAATTAGTATATGTCGATTTTTAATGAGAGGTAAAAAATTGTATGATTTATAGTTTATTCCTACTGATTTTTTTTTAATCATTGCTAATTTTAATAATAAAACAATTAACGAATATTTTTGATTTATTGAATATTTTTGATATAATTAAAGGTTAGTACAACATAATCGAATCCGCTTTCGTTTTTGGATATATATTTTTTAATAGTACTACTTGGTTATTAACATAAAAGTACTGCAAATGGCAAACCTGAATAAACGGAAATTTTCATTTCCAGCCTTCTAAACTTAAAAGGTAAATTGTTAAAATAATTATTTTAACGATTTACCTTTATTATTTGTTATTTTGTAATGAGTAAAATTAGTTTCAATTTTAAGGTCTGTTAGTAAAATGGTTTAGAACTAGGTTGAATTGTAATTCATTTACTGTCATCTCACATTATATTGTATTGTAGTTAGTAAATAATCAACAAAATTTTGATGCTAATTAACTTTTCCTTTTCCTTTTCCTTTTCCTTTTCCTTTTCCTTTTCCTTTTCCTTTTCCTTTTCCTTTTCCTTTTCCTTTTCCTTTTCCTTTTCCTTTTCCTTTTCCTTTTCCTTTTCCTTTTCCTTTTCCTTTTCCTTTTCCTTTTCCTTTTCCTTTTCCTTTTCCTTTTCCTTTTCCTTTTCCTTTTCCTTTTCCTTTTCCTTTTCCTTTTCCTTTTCCTTTTCCTTTTCCTTTTCCTTTTCCTTTTCCTTTTCCTTTTCCTTTTCCTTTTCCTTTTCCTTTTCCTTTTCCTTTCCTCCTCTTATTCTTCTTATTTTTCTTCTTATTTTTATTCTTCTTATTGTTTTTTCTT
This sequence comes from Brachypterus glaber, assembly GCA_958510825.1. Classification (NCBI taxonomy): domain Eukaryota; kingdom Metazoa; phylum Arthropoda; class Insecta; order Coleoptera; family Kateretidae; genus Brachypterus; species Brachypterus glaber. The sequence goes on from OY294046.1 coordinate 13,411,468, forward strand.
CTTCATGCGTTAAAGCGTCAATATATCTTCTCCGACTGCTCTTTACATTATAAAGAGAAAAACAAATTACTTTAAAACTTCACACCAATACAAAATTATGTTTACCAACCCACAATAATATTATAGTTTACACGATATGATTGGCACACGAGAAAAGATACATATAAAACAAACGGTGCAGATATATAATGCTTCGCATTCTATAGTATACTCCTCTCAGTTGCAATTACCTTTTTTTTCCTGGTGAAGTTTGAAGTTTGAAGTTAAAATTAATTTAAATTTATTGGGCTTCTATTTATTTCCAATATTTAAGTAGCGCTTCGGGGCCCTATTAATTTTTTGTTTTAAATAGATTTTAAATTTGGTACGATTTAAATACCTATGTTATACCTATGTTATGAACACAATAAATATCTTTGAATCTTTGAATCTTTGAATCTCTTTGACATCACGTCTCTCTCTCTCTCTCTCTCTCTCTCTCTCTCTCTCTCTCTCTCTCTCTCTCTCTCTCTCTCTCTCTCTCTCTCTCTCTCTCTCTCTCTCTCTCTCTCTCTCTCTCTCTCTCTCTCTCTCTCTCTCTCTCTCTCTCTCTCTCTCTCTCTCTCTCTCTCTCTCTCTCTCTCTCTCTCTCTCTCTCTCTCTCTCTCTCTCTCTCTCTCTCTCTCAGCCTAAAATTCAACACGATTAATAACCATATCTATAGTTCACTGCAACTTGTACATAAAACATTAATGTAAAAATACTCTAGGCACATCATAAAAGATGGCGAATTCGATGCACTGAATTCAGGTGCCAAGAAGGCTACACCCGTCTATTTTTACGATTTTTGAGAAGTTTGCCCTGTAAAGCTGCGAGGAGTGTAATAATTTATATTTGATATCGAGTTTAACGAATCGTAACAGTAAATTTCTCTGTATTTACGTAATATATAATAATAATTTTTATTACTAGATACATTCCTTTGTATTGGATATCATGTCTTAATAATTCAAACAAATCCGGAAATTATTTAAGCCAATATTTTACGGTTTAGGTAAATAATATTTGACGGTTTTTACCCTTACCCTTTCTAACAGTTACATTGAAATTAAAAAAGTCATTTTCTATTTGCGAGCGACCTCAGGAGAAAAGAAACTGTTATGAAAAAAAAGCGTTTTACGGATTTTGATGTATGTATTTATCTGCCCAATTGGCCAAGTAACAGACTTAGATTTTACAGATTAAATTGGCTGTACCTTGCATTTTAAACCAGCTTTTAGCTTTATTTCGGTAATTTAATTTGCTGTCTTTAGGATTTTTTATTAAGCTGTTCTTAACACTTTACATCCACTGTAAAAATTCAACCCGGTTATTTAAATCAAAATCAACTTCGTTAACTAGTAGGTAATTCAAACCAATTGGTTTAGCCAAAATCAACTCAAATTTTATTATTTTTATTTTAAATAAAGCTTTTGACTTAGAAACCACGAAAATTTTGTCTATGGAGTTTAAATTATATAATTTTACCCATCTCAAAATTCTGAAAATAACGAAAAAATTTGTAATGCTTACTAATAATTATAATTATCAATTATAATACTAAAATTATTTATAAAATAAAGATTTTTTTTTTTTAGAGAGGTTTTTTTTTAATATAACCCACTAGCAGAATACAGATGTCTTTACTTATTTTAGATATTTAATGAGTCTGGATCATACGGCCGAAAGTTGTACGGCCGAAGAAATGCTTTTACCCCCTCTACTGTATTCTCCAGAGGTTCTCAATATTTGATTAAAACAATGAATTTCTCATGCATATTGTTACACCAGGCGAGCATTTATTATTTAATTAGCTAAAGCTAAATTATTTAGCCAAAATATAATTTGATTCTTAAAATATATCGCCTTCTAAATTCTGAAATATCGTATCTGAAAAATGCCTCCCATTAAAAAAAAAACACCAAACCAGCGAACTACCAAACCAAACCATTATTAAGGTAAACCAACGCCTCCCATTAAAAAAAAAACACCAAACCAGCAAACTACCAAACCAAACCATTGTTAACGTAAACCAAACCATTGTTAAAGTTAATCAACGCCTCCTATTCAAAAAAAAAACACCAAACCAGCAAACTACCAAACCAAACCATTTTAACGTAAACCACAAAAAAAACACTAACCACAAATTCGTAAGTATTTAAAAAAAATTTTGTTATAAAAATTTCAACAATTATTTTATTATATTTATTAATTTTTAGAGAATAGTAATAAGCAACCAGTTATATATCTCAATGTATAAATACTTGCCTACGCTTTGAGAGCCATTTAAATCAGTGCTGCCACTACTACAAACCTCGCTTTCGACCGTAATACCCAACTCGTATTTAATTAGGATTCACTCACCGCAGTAATGAGAAGAATCCAGCGCATGCGCACTGATTTTCTTATTTTTTTTTGACGTATGCCAAAAATTATTTTAAGGTTATGTAAGATTTTTTTGCAGAATTTTACAAAAATATCTACTTTTTTCTTTGCGAGCTAACAGTTTTTTTTTAATTGGCTAAAAGTACTCGCTTTTAATAATATTTTCGTAAAAAAATTGCGGAATATTCATTAATAAACATTTGATTCTTAAAATATATCGCCTTCTAAATTCTGAAATTTCGTATCTGAAAAATGCCTCCCATTAAAAAAAAACACCAAACCAGCAAACTACCAAATCAAACCATTATTAACGTAAACCAACGCGTCCCATTAAAAAAAAGAACACCAAACCAGCAAACTACCAAACCAAACCATTGTTAACGTAAACCAATGACTCCCATTAAAAAAAAACACCAAACCAGCAAGGTACCAAACCAAACCATTGTTAACGTAAACCAACGGCCCCATTAAAAAAATCAAACAGAAATTCGTATTTTCACAATCTTTTGCTATATATTCTAACAAAAAAAACTGGATTTTCCGCACTTATTTATATTCAAGACAGTAAGTTTTAGTAATAAAACCAGAAATCAGTGCAAAAATATAGTTAATTTTTGTGGACCTGATACGCAGCGTAACCCCACTCAAATTAAACTATTTCATAAAACTACAACTGCCTAAACGGAAGCCACTTTTGACATCCGTCAAAACAAAAATAAGCAAACCAGTGCGCATGTGCTACATTCTTCTCATTACTGCGGTGAGCGAATCGTATTTAATTAGGTATGTCTACTACGATGTGTCTTCTATAAATTTAGCTTAATTACATCTCTTTACGGTTTACTGAATTATAAAACCATAGAAATAGAATCTAATTACAGGAAAGCAAGTAGGTACAAACTTGTAATGTCAATATCCAAATTGAGCAACACGCTTAAGAATTCTTTCCTTGCATTCTTTCATTTGAAGGTGATACATTTCTTTGACAATTGCTACACATTACAACATTGTCTTGCTAAATTAATAAACACATATGTATAAACAAATTATTTCTACAATACTTTGCATTGTTTTAAGGCTTGTATGAAATGCATACTGTATATGCTATTGTTTTAATTTAATTCTTTTATCATTTATGAAATTGATTATTTCGAAATAATGTTCTATTAAAGCATAGATTAAACAAATGAAATCATAAGAGAGTATGAAAGGAGTAAAAAACAGTTTTAAAACGACGAAAATAAAATTCTTCAATTGTAATTTTTTATAGCAACATTTAGTTGGTACGAAAAAGCACAAATAGAAATAGATCCATCACTGAGATGAGGCGAAACACTTTATAAGGCAAAGAAAATCTTTATTCTATTTTATTCTATTTTTCCAATTTTTAATTCCTAATCCTTAGAGCTCTTTAAGGTCTTTAACAAATCGTCCCTTCCAACAAAATACTCCAACAAATAAAACGTACCCCAAAGCAAGTATGGCATGGATTCCATCACAACCAGAAACAAGAAGGTCGACATTACTGCAAACACTACTTCAAATAACCCATAGCAGAACAGTAACAAGCTTCATACAAAAAAAAACATAAAAGAACATTAAACAAACATGTCGAAACCCGAACGAAATATCTATGAGATATACAAATAAACAACAAGTCAGCGTCAACCAATATAGTGTATATTATCACCCGCTTCTTAGCAGCCATAGAAATGAACATTTAGTGCTTAAGTAGTAGTTGATGCTAGAATGAATGATAGAAATAGTAGTTATAGAAAAATCAGATGAGTGGTAGTTAGAAGAGTAGTTAACGCAATCATATAGTTTATATAAATTTTAGTAATCGGAGTAACGACATAGAATCAGTCCAGATGATAAGGCGCAAATGTAGTAATAAAACGCCAAAGAAATTAGAAGAAGAAGGAGGAGGAGGAGGAGGAGGAGGAGGAGGAGGAGGAGGAGGAGGAGGAGGAGGAGAAGAAGAAGAAGAAGAAGAAGAAGAAGAAGAAGAAGAACGTCAAGAGCCCAAGCCATTTGGAAAATAAACATTTCCCTCCTTTAAAATCGGACATACAAAGCTCACTCATCTCATTTTCTAAAAAAAGAAACCCCACTTACATGCAATAAACGCAACGAAAGCAACTAGGCCAAGACTACTTAATAACCAGAAGAAATAAATATAATTCCAAAAAACATAAGGGCCGTAATGAATGACTTACATAAGTTATTCATTATAATGAATATATCATCTCAAATACGTCAACATTCTTTTCCCTATTTTAATTAAAATTAATTTGTAAGTAATATACCAGATATTGGTAGTACGCTAGTAATCTTAGTGATTGAGAGATGAATTAATAACAATTTTTTTATGGTGTCCAAATGTATGGTTATCAACAAATGGTTTATTATTCACTATTTCCTGTTCATTTGATTTTAACGATAGATAGATAACCTTTTTTTGCTTATGTTTTCTGCTGTTCACCGAAAAACTTGCACTATATATTTTTATAGACTGACATTTATTAGTCTATTTAAATATTTTATTACCCCGTATAAAGAATTCTGTTTACTGTGTATGCTGTTGATTAAATCCGATGTTTTTTTTTTTGTTTCTTGATTAATTGAGCCTAGGTAAAATACGTGGAACACGAAATGTATTGAAGGTCAAAACTAAAAAAAATAATAATAACCCAAAGCGATTCCTTAAAAGCTTGTAATGCGTTGGGTGGTTCCTTAGGAATAGTTAATAAATTACTTAAATTTACTTTTACTTTCAAGGTTAAAAAATTTAATTGTTATCATTCTTAGATCCTGTTTGTGAAAAAATGCTTTATTAAAAATATTTTAGGACCTTGCAGAATTATTTCGCATTTGGTCTTCCTATATAATAAATTATTAATACTATTATGAATTAGTCATATATGATTTAAAACACCTTAAGGTAAAACAATTGTAAAAAATAATTGATTTTATGTATCCATTACAATAATTATAATGATTAAATCGAGGGGCGTTTCACTGACCTATTTTTGTACATGTATTGTAAATAATGTACATTATTTACAATATTGTACGAATAATGTAAATAATGTAAGAAAAATGTAGTACTGTAAGGTAATGTCGAAATAATGTAAATAATGTCTAAAAATGTAGTACTGTAGAATACTGTTGAAATAATGTCGGTAATTTAAGTAATGTCCACTTAATGTAAAGTACTGTACGGTAATGTACGAGGCAGACGCGGACTGGCTTCTTACGGCACAGTCGGAAAAATATTAAAAAAGGCCCCTAAACGGCTCAAAACCTATAAAAAATTGGAAAATCGAGGACCCGGTATAGCCAAAATAGACCAAATGGCCGTGTGAGGGCCTGTTTAGTACTTGGGCCCGGTCGGCTTTTGACGACCCTGCCTTACGGCCAGTCCGCCACTGGTACGAGGTAATGTAGGATGTTAGGTTAAGATTAACATAAATTTAGGTTAATATATGTATAAAAATATATTAATAAACAAGCCGTGAAGATATGTAATGCTACGCATTCCAGTATATATCTTATAATAATTAATAATTTAAAACAAAAAAAAAATACTTTTTTTTTAATTTTCGTTTGAAAAACGAAAAATAAAAAAAAAATTATTAACTTGAAATTTGTAACACGTAAAAAATACTGCTGCCAACAAAATATTACTAAAATATTATAGGGGAAATAGGCCTGAAAAATTAATTAAAAAAATTATTATTTTGAAAAAAAAAATTACCCCATTTTACCCCCGTACCTCAAACCGAATTTTACCTAAAACTTTGGATATCACTAGTTTACAATTTTCAACTTTTTTTATGCCCAACTTTACATGTTTTCTAACATAATTTTTGATGAGGGATCCAAATTCGTCAAGAAAAAAAAGTTTTTATAGGGGAAAATTATAGAAATCATATATTTTCGTTTAATATTAGTAAAAATTGGTATCTGTGGGTTTTTAGACTCCCTAGAAACAAATTTTATATTTAAAAGTATCTAACCCTTAAGGGGGTGCAGCCCCCCTTTTTTATATTTTTTAAATAACCCGATAAGAATTAGATCCTGGGGGTTTTCCGTCTCGCTCAAAATGAATTTATTCTTTTTTAATTTCTGTCTTTATCCATATAACCCATAGGACAACCCATATTTACATTTTTTTAATTAACCTGATAAAATTTGGTACACTGCGACTCCCTAAAACCAAATTTAATATTAAAAAAATCTGCCTGCAAGAAGTCCCAACACCTATGTACCAATTTTTATCAGCTAATTAAAAAAATATCAATAGTGCTGTCAACAAAATAATACTTTTCCCTTTAGGCCTAAGTTTATTTAAACCAAAAAACTAAAAAAATATATAATATAATATACACCCCTTTTGAGAGACAGAGAAAACAAAGACAGAACGATTAGATCAAGTCTTACGTGATTGTAGTGGGATGCGATGCGCTGTGTTTTATAAAAAAAAACACGTCAGCCTCGATCTTTGTTTTCTCCGTTTAGTATAATTTCAAACGGGCTGTATATTATATTTTTAAATAATAAAATATATATAATATTTTTTTTTAAATACCCCACATACATACAATACATTACCCCATCTGATTTTTCCAAAAACAATCCCAGCCTAGAACTCTGAGTAAGCAAGCATAGCTTGCTAGCAAACTGTGATCAAAATATAAAACGTCAAGAAGCTTAAAAGAAACAATACAAGGGTGGAGATAGATTTTTTAAAATATTAAATTGTTTTCTGAGTCCCAAAACCCCTATGTGCGAATTTTTATTACTTCCCTGCTGAAAATGACGGGTCTGGGCAGGTATAAATGGTGCATAAACCGGACTTGAGCATAAACACGACTGAGAGAATTTTTTTTGACGGAAATCATATTTTTTGGATATAAAACGTCCAGGTTTTTGTAGGTTTTATTTTTTTAAATATATTTACTAAAAAATGCGATTTTTTTTTGCAACATTTTATTAATATCATTTAAAATTAGTTTAAAAGTATAATTGACATAAAATAAACCAGTTTTCAAAAATTTTTTTAAAGAAATTTTAACAAAATTTCCCATTTTTAAACCTATTTTAAAACCACAAAAATTTCTCCCAAAAAATAAAAAAATATTTGGTTAAATAGAGAATTTTATAAGCTTTAAAATGACATATCACACAAACCCCCTTTCTATTTTAAAAAATATCCCCCCTTGCCCCCCTGTCACCATTGTGCCATATAAAATATGTACCAAAAAGTTATTTGGGTTATGTTATTTAGGTGTTTTTCAAGTTGATATCTTAATTCGTTTAAAAGTTAATGGAGGGGGCGGACTTTAGACATGCACTGTATAATGTTAAAAGGTAATGGGTTCGGGGATCGACGAACAGGTCAGGGGAGCTCAACAAAGATTTCAGGGGACCTATTCTTCAAAACCGGGGAGTAGAACGACTGATAGAACGAGTCTGAGGTTCGTTCTACTCCCCGGTTTTGAAGAATACGTCTCCAGGGGGCTTAAACCAAGGCTAGGGAGGCCTTGACAAGTACTATTTTAATCTAAGAATGAAACTCTTGGAACTCGGCAAAAAAAAAAACTAAAAAAAAAATACATTTTTGTTTTCTTACATGACAGACATTTGAAAACTACTACATAATATTAAATTCCGTACTTTTCATTACACATTATACATCAGGTACACAAAAATGATTAAAAATAATATTAAAACCACCAGAAGTAAACAACACTGCCGAAATTTTATAGGTGTCACGTGGTTTTTGAGCGATCTGAGTAGACGAAATAATGTAAATACTGTAGGAGAGCATGCGCATTAATAAAAATAATGTAAATAATGTAGGTACTGTCGTAATGTCAATTAATGTCAGGTACTGTAGAATAATGTAAGTAATGTAACGTAATGTACGGTAATGTACAGTATTGTAAGTAATGTAAGGTAATGTCAATGTAATGTAAAGTACTGTCGATGAAAACGTACATGTATTGTAAAGGTGAAACGCCCCTCGGATTAAATATAATAAATCTTTAATATAACGCAGTCGCCCATGAAATTGTTTAATTGATTGAGTAAAGCAAAAGTTTTTATCTTAATCATTCATTGAACTAAATCGTTATTTGATATTGTGAAAAATACTTATTATTTTAACTGGCTGGTGGTTTGTTGATTTTGTTTTACCAACTTCATGCAAACTATTTTAAGCTGTATTATCTTTTCATTTTTAGCTTTTTTTTTCAGCCCTCTACATTTGTTTCTTCTAATCTTTATTTCCAACGCAATTTCTTACATATAACATTCTTTCCATATGTGTTAACCATTTTAGTCTACGTGCCCTCTCTCTCTCTCTCTCTCTGTCTCTATTTCTCGCTCTCGCTGATTTTTCTGTGAAAAGAATCTTTGAAAATAAATTTAAATCTTCTTTATGACAATATTTCTAGTAAAATATTATAATACATCTTAGACATGTCTAAGGGTAAATTATTTTAAAAATTAATATAGTGGAAATATCACTATTTAATTATATTACTAATTATAATTAATATAGACATGTCGATTGCAACTTTATCATTAAGAAACATCGTGCAAATAATATTATAGTTTATAAATAAATATTCTTGATTGGAATTCTTTGCTCTAGAATGTAGATTCTACCTTGTAGAACTTAGATTTATATAAACTATTCTAAAAGACATTTAAAATTAATAAGCTGAGAGAGGTTATATCAGTTTTTCCCAAAAAAAAACTATTGAAAACAGCTTTTTGTCAAAAATAAAATATTTGGTAAAAAATCAAACCCCGAAAAAACTTATTGGTGCATAAATAACAATTTTACTTGCCAATTAAGAAATATTTCAGCTTAAATAATTATTTCATCCCTCTAGAATTATAATTGGACGTAGATATGCAAAGAGGAACCAAGCGATAACAAAATAATTTTGAGAAAATGAGGTTTAAAGTTTTTGCAGCATAATAAAATCAGTACAAAAAAATAAAAAGTTCTGATTAAACTTTCTTGCACTTCATTGCATGGGGTTTTCGCCAGCTTAGGTATTTTTATTTTTGTATTCCAAAACAATTTTTTTTTTGTTGAAAATGTCGCTTGTTTCTTTTTTGCATATTATGTTTAGAGTAATGGGATGCAACCTACAAATACAAATTAATTGGAAAAAATATTATTGAAAAAAATGCTACACACTAATATTATTTATGGGTTGTGTTATCTAATTATCTTGCACAACGTCTGGAACACCTCCAAACTCGTCCAAATCTTCTTCAACAGTACCGTCTGCCTAAATCCCAGAATAAAGCTCTAGAAAATCTTTAGGTATTAAATGCCAAATCGATTTTACGTCCTTTAGTTTTTCTTCATCAATTGGTTTTCCGTTAGGCCAGAGGTCATTCAGTTCGGACTGAATAAAGGTGTAGCCTGGTCGACCACGTCAATAATATTGAGTAGGGTTAATAGTTTGCTTGTTTCCTTTTTGCAAAATGTAATATACACACCTTATCAGTTTTTTGTTCCAAACTTTTTTCTGTGTAACTTTTTTGAAATTTTATTTTTGGTATATGATTTCTCAGGTCAAAATACATAAAAAGGTACTCTTGTTGTAACACTGTAGGACTAACCGTTTTCGAGAAAAATTAATTTGAATGTGAAATTTCACGATACGAGGACGAAAAATTAAATACTAAAATGTTGAAAACCGAAATTTTAATGATACGGGGTAAATGTACTTTAAAAACTAAGAAAAAAAAACTCAAGTACAGGTGCTTGTAAAAATTAATCCTAAGAGAGCTATGGTCTCGTAAAAGTGCACTATTTTTAAAAGGCCATAGTAGCTTTAAAAGCGATTTTCCGCATACATATATAGAAACTTTTTTCTCTTAGTTTTCGATATTGAATAACCCTACATCATTAAAATTTTGGTTTTCAGCGTTTTAGCGTTTAATTTTTCATCTACGGACCGTGAAATTTCCTCTTCAAATTAATTTTTCTCGAAAACGGTTAGTCCTACAGTGTTACAGCAAAAGTACCTTTTTTATGTATTTTGACCTGAGGAATTATATACAAAAAAATAAAATCACAAAAAAGTTACACAGTAAAAAGTTTGGTTAAAATAATTACATGAAAATAACATACGAAGATGGGCCTTATTACGATTAGATCACGCAAAACCTCTTAGCTATATCTTAAAGGGTTCCTGAGTTATTAAATAAAAACCGATTTTTTTAGCCACTTTCAACGACGCATTTTTGGACATGTTTATAGGAACTTTCTTTCCCTATTTCAAATACACGGTGTATATATTTAGGCAACTTTTGATACATATAACTTATTTTCGGAATTTTGTTGCTTGGTTCCTTTTTGCATATCTACGTCCAACTATACGAGGGATAAACCATTAAAAAATATTTTTACACAGACTTAGAAGTGATGTTCGTTTGACTTCCAAGATTTTCGACATAAAAATATGTGATTCTTGTAAGATTTTAGATTACTGAAAATTCTTCGAAACCTTGTCTAAAATAACTGAGATTTTTGAAGTTTTTCAAATTCTTAAAAGGTTTTTGAAAGACAAAGACAAAAAGATAAAATTTGTACAATCGCTTCCCATAGTACAATAAACATAGTGCACGGTGCGGTTTTGGAGGTAATTTACGAACTCGGACCGTCACTAAGTTTTTTTTTATAATCTTGTTATTTATGACATAACTAAAGATTTAAGACCAAAAATTAAAAAATCTGACGGTTAGTTTTTTTTTAACCTCCAAAACCGCAGCGTGAGTGGTTCACTCCTCATAATTATAACTCAAATACGAGTATTTATTTTAATTAATAAAATATTTATTTATTTATTTATTTATTTACTTGATATTAAAATTTATTTTGTATGTAAATAGCAAATTGTATTAAACACATTGCAAAATATTTTTCTTTCTACATAAATAATTATAATTAAAATCGGAAAATATTATAGCCTTAATACGTATTATTGAATACGCAAACCTTGGTCTTATTTTTATAATATTGTTTGTATAATACCAATTATATACTTATTTAATTTGATTAAAATTCTTGATCTTATTTTTAATATATAATTAACCGTATGCAATATTTCATTCATATAACGTATAATTACCAACAAAAATACTATCGACACGAAATAAAAACATTATTAAGAAATTTTGAATGAATAGATATATGCTAATATAATACACTTCCTTAGATAAATATCTGCACAGAAGAAAAAAGGGAAAAAGAAAATAAGAGTAAAGCGTATATAACAGAATTTTGTACATTCATCTTAAGATACGGTACGGTACAGACCACTTTTTGTAAGAGAATATCTTGTTTTAAGATTATTATAAACGAAATCGTCTAAAACTGCATTTCTTATTGGATTAACATTGATGGAATCTGAATCTATTGTATTGTCATTGAACGAAATATGTTTAAATTAGCAATTAGATACTACTTTCTCATCGACTTTGACCAAATACAATTTGTTTACGACGAATTAAGTAAGGAACATAATTGTACAGAGAGGGGCAGGGAGGACCCAGGGAATTCAGAGGGGCAGGGCCCGAAAATAATGCAATATTATTATTTTTCATTTTATAAAGGGCCCGGTCGTGTTTCTCTCTGGGTCTGGATTTTCTTCCGACAGTCCTGATACGGAGACACTTCTCAAGCAAAAACAACTTCACAATAGACTTTTGACACGAAAACCTACTTATCGATGATTACACAGCCACACAAAAAAAATTAATATCGAGAGACCAAACCAATGCATTTTTATATTTTTGGGGTCGCTGAGATCGAATCTGATCTCAGAATCGCTCCATTAGATCCTAATTTTTTTCTATCCATAAAAACATCTGAATTTAAGGAATTTTCGCACCCTTTTTTAAGTATAGAAAACAATTGTGACCTGTTGTAGAAATTCTGTGCTCAGATTGGGTTTCAGCCACCCCGAAAATATAAAAATGCGTTGGTCTAGTCCCTGGCCCTTAATCTTTTTTTATTATTTTTTTTGGTTGGCTATGCACCAAATTATTTTGATGTTTTCGGGGTCGCTGAAATCGAATCTGAGATCAGAATTGCTCCATCAGGTCACACATTTTTTCTACACTTAAAAACATCTGAATTTAAGGAATTTTTGACACCCTTTTTTAAGTGTAAAAAAAATTGCGATCTGATGGAGCAATACTGAAGTCAGATTAGGTTTCGGCGACCCCGAAAGTATAAAAATGCATTGGTCTAGTCTCTGAATATTATTTTTTTTTGTGTGGCTGTGTTAGTCAGCAATAATTTATTTATTTATTTATTTAATTAAGTTACATCCAACAGTTTAAAACCAATTCTAGGATGAGTCACATCAAAACAAAATTCTTAAGTAAATTACACTAAGGTTAATTAATATACAAAGAACACAAAGAAAAAAAAGTTAACCCAGGTCTAATTGGCGAAATGTAAATTTAATACGACTGGGGCTGCAGTTAAATATATCTACATCTTATTGAATAGCATGATAATTATTGCACATTGAGTAGATGGGCGAAAATTTTGGTAAGTTGGTTCTAGGTTTTAAAAGGTAAAAAGTATAACATGAACTATCATTTACTGTAGGAATATGAAAATTTTACATTTTCAAAAGTTCGCTTCATACATTCTATAAAACAATGTTTTTAGGGTATATTTTATGTTTTCTTCAGTTGTTCCACTACAGCAAATTGAATAAGCTTGATAGGCTCATGCCCTTTTATCTTCCCAGTGCAAAAATTATAAATTAATACATCATCCTGGAAGCTGATAATTAATACGTTTTTAAAGATATACCTATCTATCATCAAATGCTTTCACAATCTCCTTTAATTGCAAAATTAAATAAACAAAAAGTGTTAATTAATATGCTACCGTAGTTTAAAATTAATCATTTTTAATTATATACCAGTTTTTCTTTAAAATTATACAACTGCATTCACACGTTATAAATTTCGCGCAATTTGACCCTACACCAATTTTAAGCAATTCTTTGACTAAAAAATTAGTCCTTAGCTTGTTTTGTTTGCCTCGATAACCTGAAAAACTTTCCATTCAAAAATGTAATACAAAAAGGTTTAAGCTCTGTACAATAGGCGGTTTGGCTGATTGAAGTTAGGATTCATTGTTTTAAAATAAATTACAACCTTAGCTAAAATTTTAAGCACTAATTTTACATATTAAAAATTTTGTAGAAAATATATTTTTGTCATTTTGTTATTAAAATTTGTTCTTGTCTTTGTGGTTTGGGAATTGATTTTCACGAACTTTAGGTCGCTGATTGTGAATCTATCACATTTGATTTATCAGAAATTCGTAAAAAAAAGTTATCTTTGTGCTTAAACTATCACCACTTTTTCTCAAGTCCAAGTTTTGTAATAATACTAAAATTTAATAATATTAATATAATGTAATATAACCTTTACTATTAACTATGGTTAACTTAAGGCTAAACAAAAACATAAATGAAATCGAGACGAGAAAAAATTCTCTCTTGAAAAATTAAGGCTCACAAAAATACTTTCCCGTAAAATATTTTTACGGTTGGTTAAATTGGACCTTGCCAACTGGCTTACGACCCATGCCCATCTTGCTTTGCTATAGTTACTTCAAGATTGTTTACAAGCCACACTTCCCCCAAATGGAAATAGGTTTTAAAAAAATAGCAAGATTTGATGACTATTAATTACGTTAGCAAAGGGTCTGTAAACTTCAAATCCTCTGAGAACGAAATCCCAATGTGCACTAGTTCTTAAATAGTGGTAAAAGTTCTTTCGCAGACTACATGCTAAACAACAGTAACAAATTTCAATTTATTTTGCACAATTCTAATAGTGTTTTTGTTGCTGATTTCGATTTTTTTAGATCAAATCTCTATATGTTTCCACTTTTGAGAAAAGCCTTTCCAAACTTTTATAAAAATTAAAATTTATCATATTTGGAGGCTTATATTTAAATTGTTATAGCAGCTACAAAAGTTTTTTCTAGTTTAAATTAAAGTTACATTTATTCTCTATAAAATAATTACGAAAAATGAGTGGAAATCATTTAAAAGTTCAGTTGAGGAATACGTTTTGATGCCTCTGCAATGATGTTTAAATCAATGTGAATTTATCTTTGTTAAGCAGTTTTTATAAATTTAACGTCAAATATATAATATTTTTCAAGCCCATGTGTTTGCCAATTTTGCTAAATATGGCATATACTGCCCAAAATAGTCTTAAACAGCAACACTAAATCGTCATTCAGACGTCTTGAAAACTAGTCTTCAGTTGGACATCGGAAGTGAAATACATAAACTTTTCTTTACGATTTTATAGAGCAAGCATATAACTTCAATTCAACCTATAGAAAACCTTTGTAGGTGCTTTAATAAATTATTTATTGTTCACCTGAGATGACTTTTTAATTTTTTCTAATTTTCGGCAGGGTAATTCTCAAAAACGAAAAGAGATAGAGATTTGTTCTAAACAAAATGGAAATCAGCAACAAAAATACTATTAGAATTGTGCAAAACAAATTGCAGTTTGTTAATGTTGTTTAGCACGCAGTCTGCGGAAAAACTTTTACACATTACTTTTTTAAGAACTAGTGCTCATTAGGATTTTGTTCTCAGAGGTTTTGAAGTTTACAGACCCTTTGCTAACGTGCTCATCTAATCTTGTTTTTTTAAAACCTATTTTCATTTGGGAGGACGTGTGAAGCGAAAAGGTTTAAAAAATATATAGCTTACTTAGAAATAATATAGTACGCATTTATACCCGCACTATAACATTATAATATTAAACTTAATTAAATTTCTTTAAGAAATTTAAAATTGTTATTCAAGCTAAAGGCAAAACAAATCAATTATACATAATATTGCATATGATTAAGTAATATTTCTGATATTATCTAGAAATATTATTTGATTATTTAAAAAGATAATTTCATTTTGCCTTATACTTACTATTAAAAACTGTCAATTAGCAGTGAATGGTTAAATAATGGATCCATTCATAATATTTTAAATAATGCAAGTTACCTTAAGGTATAAGGTAGATAATAAAAACAAATTAAAAACATTGTAGTTTACTAAAATAATTTAGTGTTTTATTCATTAAAATGTTTTAAAGATTATCAATATATGATTGATTAAAGCATTCCAATGCTTTAATCAATATTAATGAGTAAAAAAAAATGTAATATATATTCGATGTAAAAGCATATGATATTTCTATTATTTAAAAAAAAAGTTCTTAAAGCACTAAAGCAAAAGGAAGTTTTCCAAACAAAAAATATAACCTAAGAGTTCTAAAACAAGTTATTATTAATACGCACTCCTAGAAATTTAGTTAGTGTCATAAAATAAAACACCCTGTATACTGCTTATAAAGTAAATTGTAAAAAGAAATATACTTGATACATTCTAGATATATCGCCCACGTTTAATATTAAATAACAATAATAATATTAATAATAATAGTAATAAAAGCAAATGGGTAGATTATAATTTAATGCATTAAACCACGGTTAAATTACATTACAAGCGGATTAAGGATATCACAATACAACAATTAATTATCTAGTAATTTAAACTATTTGATATTATTCAAATTTTTTGAATATATAAATATTTAAATAATTTAAATTAAATTATATTGACATGGTTAATAGTATCTAACTAAACCGGGCGCCCGCCCAGGCGAATAATTAATTAAAATTTATTAATATGTCTTATTAAATTTTTTGACACTGAATAAAAAGAAAAAGAAAATAATGTAAATAAGTTTTAAATTTTATCAAAAAAGCTCCTAAAAAAGAGATGTCATAAATTCAAAATTTTCGGAGTAATAGGCAGACCTAGACACTACCACTACCAGTGTTGCCAGCGCGAAAAAAAAAAACAATTGATAATACTCAAGGCTAGTTAGTTGAAAATTATAAAAAAAAATAGCTTAGCTTGACTTCTATCTGAACGCTGACATAGCACCAGAAAGCTCCTTCAATTTTAATTATTTGAGGTTATATGATTTTTTCTAGATATATTTATACAGGGTGATCAGTAACTACCATGCCAAAATTTAAGAGTTGATACTACATCCAAAAATATTAAAAAAAAGTTTCTATAAAGGTTGGTCCTGAAATAAGACCTAAGGGAGCTACGGCTTTTCGAAAATGACATATGTAATGGGAAACAAAAAAAAGCATTAATAAAATTTAAATGCTGCAGGGTGATTTTTCATTTAAAATTGCGCAAAAGTATTTTTCAACAAAACACCTAAATTAAAAGAGTAATAGCTTTTTAAAAAGTAACGTTTTTGGTGGCACAAAATGTAACTTCCTCCTAATTGCTCCTACAGTGTTACACTATAAGACATTTTTCATTTATTTTTACTCAAGGAATCCATATTTTTTACAAAAAAAATAAAAAAAATACACATAAAAAAGTTTGGACTTTTTTAAATAATTTTAGATGCAGAATCACCTTTTAAATTTTAGCATGCCAGTTACTGATTACCCTGTATGACATTTTCTAGATAACGTGATTTCAGATTGTAAAAAACAAGGCCTAAAAATTTTAAGCACTAGAGTGCTAATTGTGATGTTGTCTTGAAAGAAAATCTAATAATTGGGTACTCATTTAAGCATAGTCACGATTTGAGTCAAAATCGTAAAATTTTGGAAATAATTAATTTTTCTTTTCTAATGTTTATAAATTTCCTCTGTTGTTAATTTAAACGGAATTTTAAGTTTACTTTGCAGAGGCTATATTCACTTGATATTTCAGTAATAAGCTCTCTTGTAAAATACACAATGGTTAGTAACAATAAATAATTAATTAATCAATATACTTGTCACGATTGATCTCATCTTTAACGCCATGGTGCGCCATGAAAAGTGTGCCAAGTAGCGATCTTTTTGCTGATTTTAAATTAAACGATTTTGTTCCAAAATTTATAGGATTACCCATTATTTACAGATAACGACTTGGCTTTGTTTAAAAGTTGATAGGTATACAAGGTGTTTTTCTATTGGAGACGAGAGATAGTTATTTGATTGAAGTTTTATTTTAGATCAAATTATTTTTGTAAACCTGCCATTCTGCATTTTCAACATTAGTTTTTTAATAGATGGTACACTTCCGAGCAGAGAATTTGACTGATTCTGATTTTAACGTTAGATAACACAGCCACATAAAAAAACTTTCATGTACCAGAGACTAGACCAACGCATTTTTATATTTTTGGGGTCGCTGAAACCGAATCTGACCTCAGGATTGCTCCATCAGGTCACAATTGTTTTATATACTTAAAAAAACAATGCAAAAATTCCTTAAATTCAGATGTTTTTAAGTGTAGAAAAAAATTGTAACCTGATGGAGCAATTCTGAAGTCAGATTCGGTTTCAGCCACCCCAAGAAATATAAAAAATAGTATATAGTAGTCTCTGGCACATGAATGTTTTTTGGGTGGCTGTGCACAGTTAAGGGAACTCCGACTGGGTTGAGATAAATAGTGGTCATGATATATTTTTTATTCTAAAAGCGACACTTTTTGTTCATGTTTACGGGCGAAAAGTTGTACTTTTTGGCCCTAGGACCAAAAAATTTTTTCGCCCGCTAACTAAAACTTTTTATTTTTAAGCTTTTTAAAAGAATATACTTTACCTTTACTGTAATATTTATAAAGAAATATGACCTTTTGGTCACTTTTGGTCTTGAACTAACTGTTCTTTTTGACCAGACATGGTTATTATAATCATTTCATACAAAATAAAAATTTCTTCTATAACATAACCTCAAAATATATGTTAAATGAAACCGCAAGCAATTGCTTTTTTAGCGATTTGATTGGGTAGTAATTTTTCATGGATAACTAGATAAGTAATAAGACAGTAAAAAGAAATATTTTTTGTAATTTAAAATTAAGTATATTTTAATAATTGATTATCGTTAGTAACAATCAAATAAAAAATATTGTAATATACACGGGCAAAAAGGTTAATTTCGATTTCGTTGGTTTATTACCCTCGTGCCGGCTCAATCGGCCTGCCCTCGGCTTCTAAAAACCTACTTAATAGAAAAACTTAACTTTTCGCCCTTGTATTATAAATAACTATTCAAGTTTGTTTTAAACAACTACTAAACAAACAGCCTTTTAGGGGTGAAAGTAACAGTGACAGAAAATCGTTATTTTGCATTTTTCTAACAGTTTTTTAAAAGAACAAATGACAATTTCTTTATTTAACATTTATGATTATTAATTAATTTAAACCCCCGCACCATCAACAAAATCTGAAAAAATTCGGTCTACATTCTAAAAGAATTAAGGTCCTCTTCGCACAAAAAGATTCTTAATGAATCATGTTTCATTGATCCATAAATAAACGACGTTTTGCAGTTTACAGTAAGTAAATCAGTGGGTTATATTATCGTTTCAAAATCGAGTGACCCGTAGGTTGTGCACGATTCTTTGTGTAGACATCGAGAGTACATTATATCTAGCCGCTTGATCACCACGCCTGTTTTCATAGACCCACTCTGTTCTTTTAATTTTCAGATCGATAAAAATCGCATTTCGTCGATAGTTTACTTGCCTCTGGCTATTTATGTAATTTTTCTGCTATACATATAGACGCAAGATAAGATTAAAAAATACCCCGTTAGCACCTAAGGTTCCATTCCACAAATTACCTTCCTGAAACCTTTAAAGCGTTATCAAATGAAACCTGACATTTGTTGACTTCCTGGAAGATTCAAGGAACTTAACATAACATAAGTTACCTCCCTGGAAGATAGCTGCAAGATAGCATTGCAACGTTAACATAATTAACAGTTAAATATTTAATCAAGGTGACATGGATCAATCATGTTCAAGTACAAATATCAGAATAAAGTTTAAAAAAGAAAATGTATTTTTTTTAATCGTACAAATGTGATGTAAAAGATAATATTATTTTAAAATTTTGGTTTGGACTTTTTTTTTTCCTGAAACATTTCTATGACCTAACATGGTTACCTTCCTGGAACGTAATACACAGCTGCTATTTTAACCTTATCTATAGCTTGCAAAACCGGAACAAGATCTATATGTAATGTTCCTGAAACTAGCACACCAACCATCCAGGAAGGTTCCTGAAACATAACATCGGTTATATTCCATAGTTTCAGGAACATTGCATATAGATCTCGTAACTTTCCTGCAAGCTATTTGGAAGGTTAAAATGTCCTCTGTGTGGTACGTTCCAGGAAGATAACTACCCTAGGTCCCTGTAATGTTTCAGCAAACAGACAGGAAATAATGGCGCGTTTCAAGTTAAAAATGTTTACTATACCTGACCAAAATTTTACAATAATAAAATGTTTTACATACGATTTACAATTTTTTTAACATTTGACATTTTCTTTTTTAAATTTAATTTTGACATATTTACTTAAAAATTATCCAAGGCCCTTGAATAGATATTTAAAATATAATATATATAATATTTAATAATTGCATCAATCAAGGTTCATTTCCAAAACTGTGGAAAATTGCCAAAATTGTACCCATTCACAAAAAAGATTCCAAATCAGACATTAAAAATTATAGGCCAATATCCCTGTTAAACACATTTTCCAAAATTTTTGAAATTATTTTAAATGAGCGTATTCGTTTTCACTTGAACTCTTTGATCTCTGACTTTCAGCACGGTTTTGTTAACAAAAAGTCAACTGCAACAAATCTGGCCTGTTTTACTCAGTTCACGTCAGAGGCTTTGGAGAGGTTCTATCAGGTAGATGTTATTTACACGGACCTCACGAAGGCCTTTGATACGGTCCCTCATGATGTGTTGCTCAGGGTTTTAGCCAAGTTGGGTTTTTGTGACAAATTGTTAAAGTTACTCGAATCATACCTTAAAGACAGAGGTCAATTTGTTTTTTATAACGGTTTTTTTTCCAAAATATTTTTTGCGCTCTCAGGAGTACCCCAGGGTAGTATCCTGGGCCCGCTGTTGTTTATATTATTCTTTGATAGTATTAAAAAATGTATTCGATGGTCACTTTTTCTTAAATTTGCAGATGATCTGAAAATTTTCAAAATAATAAAAACAGAACTTGATTGCTTAGAACTTCAAAACGATATCGATAACATTGTCAATGGTCAGTGGAAAATAAATTAGATTTTAATGTCAGCAAATGTCAAGTTATGACGTATTCAAGAAAACACAATAAAGTTGTGTACAATTATTCTATGTATGACAATGATCTTATCCGTGTCAATAGCTTTGTAGACCTTGGAGTATTGTTCACTAGCAAACTGTTCTTTGATGAGCATATTGAATTAATTGTTAGAAACGCTTACAAAATCTTAGGTTTCATATTCAGAAATTCTCTTCATTTTCAAAATACACAAACGTTAGATATATTGTACAACGCTTTTGTGAGAACAAAACTTGAATGTGCTAGTATTGTATGGAACCCATATTATAATTCTCATGCTCAAACATTAGAAAAAGTTGAAAGCAAATTTCTCAGATATAAAAATTTTAAGGAAAAGGGTACCTTTGATATATCTTACAACGCTTCATTAATGTTGTTTAGTTTTAATACACTTATTAAGAGAAGAATGCTAGCTCAAACAGTTTTCTTATACAAATTAGTTAATTTTTTAATTGACTGTCCATTTTTGCTTGAACGTATAACGTTTCTTGTACCTTCAAACACAAGAAATTCATTAACTTTCTTTATTAACCGCTCAAGAACTAATGCACATCAAAATTGTCCTATAATGGCATGTTTATCTACTTTTAATGTTTACCTAAATAATATTGATATCCACGCATTGAAACTGCCTTCTTTTAAAAATAGTGTAAATACTTCCTAACTCAATTAGAATCAATAATTGATTCTCTCACTCATATATTTATATATTATATTATTATGTATTATATGGTATATATAGTAGATTTTTAATTCTTCTAGTTTTTATATATTATGTTAGATTATATATTTTTCCTGTAATTGGGCTTGTCCTGTTGGAAATAAATGAATATTATTATTATTATTATTATTATTATTATTATATTAAAAACACATTTTGCAAAAATATTTATTAAGATGTAACTGTCAGTTTCTTGTTTCCATAGTAACCAAGCATATGTGCAAAAATTGTCAGATTCATTTTGATCTGATTGGTCAAGAAACTAAAAATTCAAAGTTTTGATTGGCTTATATGTTGTTTGTGAGATAGTCAGCGAAAATAGTTACTCTTGGTTTGCGTTGACATAACAATTTTGTTTAGGATCACCGTGGTGTATGTTACTGTACTGTCATAAAAATTATGCAGTATTTAAGTATTTATTCGTGCAGTGACATGAAATAGATAAAATCGTACTATGTATTATTAAGTATTCATACTTTCTAAGCATGAATGCATAATGACTACTTTTATTACTTTAATTTTCAAAAATTTGCTGAAAGTAGGTATACTTACTTTCTATCTTTATGATGGGGTCATTTTTAACAAAAGAATTAAGTCTAAATTTTATTTTCTAATTCTGTTTTATTTTAATTAAAATGCAAAATTATAAATTGAAAATAGATTTAAGACCATATGGGCCATATACCATATCATATGGCAGAAGTCCATCAGTTCTCATAAAAAAATGAAAACCAATTTATAAATAATTTTAATTATCAATAACCTATGCGTGAAAAATATTAAACCATATGCTAAAGTATTTCTTTAATTAATTAAGTTAATTAGTTGGAATTAGTAATTAACTAAAGAATATTTTAAATTGTATGTCATGATCATCAAACTTATCATCCACTGTAAAGGTCTATATGTCCAATAATTTAACTAAGAAAACTGTAACTAAAAATTTGACCAATGGAATGTCAGTTTAATTTCTTATCTAGATATGATATACCAGATTTTATATCATTGTTTCAATTTGTTACAGATAGAGTTTTTTTAGTATTTTTTTTGCATAAATACCATTCCGTTCAATAGTTAAACATAGGCCTCCTATAATGTTTTCTAATTTTAACGGGTCTTTTAATAGGAGTGATAGTTTTTTAAACAGAGACTTCCAACGAACTAAGAACTAAGAGTTATTAGTTCGTTGGAGACTTCTCGCTTCCTGATATATATTTTTTGCTTCCAGGTGTCAAAATATTAAGTATAGTTTGCAGTTTTATCATGCAGCGTTTGATGCTTCCCGGCCGTTTAGGAATTATTAAAAAATATTACCAAAGTTCAAGCTCAGTTGTGGGTGCTCAAGTTTGTTTACAAGAGAATTGAGTTGCAGTCAGTGCTCAGGCTATACGCCGGACTGTGCAAAAGTTTGAGCAGGTTCACTTTAAAGGATAATAAGCCAACAACAAGACAACGAAAAGCACGAAGTGGGGTGAATATCGCAGCTGCAGCGGCCAATATTGCCAATGAGCCAAAGTCGATTTCACGATGATCGCAACAATTGTGGTTTTCATTAGATTCTATATACATAGATATGGCATTAATGTTGATTTGTTTTATGTAGAACATATACAAAGCCAATTGTAAACACCACTATAGCGGTGAGGTTGCGAGGAGGTGAAGTATAACATATTTGTCAACAAACCACTATAGCGGTGGGTGGTGACCAGAAGCGGGAAGGTGAAATCTACCTGGATATAGCAATGAAAACATTTCGGTTTGACGTAGACTCAAGGCGCATCTATGTATATATGATCTAATAGACGTCAACTTGGAGAATTTTGCATAAGGTTTGGTTCTACATCCTTACAAAGTCCAAGTTGACGTCTAAGAAAGCCCCTATTGTTGCGATTGTCTCAAAATCGACAAATTTCGCTCATCGGAAATACTGGCCGCTGCAGCTGCGATATTCTTTTCACCTCTCCCGTTTCGTTGTCTTGTTGGTGGCTTATTATCCTGTAAATTGACCACATGCTAAAACTTTTTCACAGTGCGCCGTATAGCCTGCGCAGTGACGGCGACCCAATTCTATGGTGAACAAACTTGAGCACCCAAAACTGAGCTTTGGTAATATGTTTTAATAATTTCTAAGCGGTAGGGAAGCGCCAAACGCTACATGATAAAATTGTAAACTATACTGAATATTTTGACACCTGGAAGCAAAAAATATATATACATATGTATCAGGGACCGAGAAATCTCTATTTAAAAACCTATCACTCCTGCTGAAAAACCCGTTACCTATTTTAAGAATCTTTCTGCCATATTGGTCGTTCCTTTGAGGACTTAGTCCACAGTGTAAGCAGGGGTGACGCAAGGGATATTTTTTGGGGGGGCAGGTCAAATATTTCCCAACTAAAGATTAAGGAAAATTTGAGAACTAAAAAAAAAGTCTCATCTCTGAAAAAAGGTTCCTAGATAACTTTAAAGCTCCGATTTTCCCGACTGATGCTACAAATTTCCCAAATGTACCACCCAGTTTTCCCAACTAGTAAATTTGATGACTAAATAAAAGCTCATTGCCTCTATAAATTTTCCAACTACTCAACTTTGTAGGGTATCCCTGTAGACATACACACTCAATAATTTTCCAACTCGAGAGTGATTTGGGAGGGGGATTATTTAAATTATTGGTAAACTCTTGGTTAGGAAACCAACTATTTTAATTTTACTACTACATCCATCAATTGTTGGTCAACTTTTTGACAGTAACCAGTTACTGGTTACTTAACAAAAAAGTTTACCAACGATTAAAGAAGTAAACTCTTGGTTAGGAAACCAACACTCTATATTTGACTATCACATCCATTATTTTAAAAATTAAATATAAAGTGGAGTTTACTTTTGATTGAAATAATTTCTGTAAAAATATTATCATTAATTAATTAATTAATTAATTAATTAATAATGAGTAAGTTTGAATGTTTTTTTTTGTGAGATTTATGGCATTATTGGTTTAATTTTAATTGTGTAATATTCATATCATCTTGTATCAGTTAAAATCTTTATTATTATACTTTTCACAGCGCGTAGGATACAAATAAATGTGTTTCATGAAAAAATAAGAAACTTTCAAAACAAAATTTAAAAAAAAAAAAAAATTTTTACAATTTTTTTCTTTCGTTTTTCGAAAAAGAAAATAAAAAAAAAACTGAAAAATTTAGTTTTGTTTATTACAATTATTTTTTTTTTACTTTTCGTTTTTCAAAATAAAAACTGAAAAAATAGTTATTTTCCTAACTAGTGTATTAAGTGGATAAAATCACTTAATACACGAGTTGAGAATTTAATTTTATCCAACACCTTTTATTTTTAAATAAAAATCTTTAATTTTGAGAAAAATTATGTCAAAAATATTAAGATTAAGTTTTCTTAATACTAAAATAATAGGTAGCCATGGCCTAAGTATGCCTATTAAAAATAAACAATTGCTAGTGTTACATTTCTTACAAACTTCAAAACGGACGCAGTGATGACAGAATTTTTAATAAAAACAGTATTTTATTCAAAAACTAAAGAATAATTTGGGGTTTTCTTTAATTTTTATGGTTAAGTTAACGTGCTTCTATTTATAGAATAGTTATAATAATTAATAGGGTATGTAACTAATTTTGGGTGAGATCAAAAGCTGTACGTAAAAGAGTGGGTGAAAAATTTTTTAGTCACTAGTGGAAAAAAACTCACTTTTGACATTTAAAATAGTGCTCAAAACAAGTGTTTCTGTGAAGGTGTTGGATAAATGTATTTTTTTATTATTTTTTTTTTTTTTGAGAATATATTTTTTTAGTATTTGGGAAAATGCAATATACCATTTACTGTGAATAGTATATAATGGAATACGTAGCATTACATTTCTTCACGGCATGTTATTTCCATAATATTGTTCATACGTATACGTATTAATGCGAATTCTATAAAAGTCAATGTGAACAAGATACATGTTTTTATCTTCGCACACAACTGATAAATATTAAGATCATGCAAAATCACTTAAGTACAAGGTTATTTTTTCTATATACATTACGAAATTATGTATTTAATTTAAAAATTTTAAATTCTAATAGTGAACAAAAGTTGGTCCTTGCTACCAATAATAAGCCTGAGAAATTTCACTTCGATCAATCCCCAAGCGGCAAATATATTTTATAAAATTTAGTCACAAAATATGGTATAAATAAATTTAACCCTTTATGGTGTGGTAGGAAAATATTATTTTAAAATTCTCTGTAACTAGTACGGAACCGGGTTTAATCCCAGCAGTTTATGCAAGTTTATGTAACGAAAATGGGCGGCTTGGTTCTCAAAGGGCGGATGTCACAAAAATTAAAGAAATTAGGAAAGCTAACAAACTGATTTTAAATGCTCAATCCAATAAAACTAAATTTTTCCAAAAATGTAACATCAGCCCGTTGAGAACCAAACCCCTGATATTTATCAGAAAAAATTAGTATTGAGTTTCCTTGAAATATTGCTGAAATTTTGGATATAATCTTTAAAATCCACATTTGAAGCTATTTTCTAAGATTTTCCCAACTTTTCCCGAATATTTTCCCTAATAATCCATTATGGGTATTATACCCACATTAGCTAGTACATAAAGCTCCTAATAAAGCGGTTTGTTCATAAATGACGGAACTCTTAAAGCTGGGGTTCAAATAAAGTTCAAAGTTCAAATACATAACTTAACGGAAAAAACGCAAAATTTTATAACGTCAAACAAGAATGAACCTGAAAAACACAAAATAACAGTTTCCAATCATAGCAAGCAAAGAGCATTTATTTATTCGATATTTTATGACTAATTTTCATAAAATTTATTTGACGCTTGGGGCAGATGAAGATATTGTTTGATCGAAATGAAATTTTACATGCTTATTATTGATCCCAAAGACCAACTTTTCTCCACTATTAGAATTTAAAATTTTTGAAAAAAAAATCACCTATAAGGTTCGTTCCACCCTAATATACATGAATGTTATTTTCTTCGATTTTATTTAGAAAAATTATATGTAAGAATTTTTTATTAAAAGTGCATACTGGATAATTAGGGTGCCCCCATGGGTACCACCTGGCTCATGGATAGTACCTATTAATACATTCACGCATATTAAATGCACTTAGTGCACCATTCTTACAAAGGCATTGTACATCTGGCTTTGGACAAACCATCCAACCCACTAGAGACCAGATAGCAATATTGTCTTGTGAACCTTTGTCGAAATTTTTGCTTATACATTTTTTTCGTTACAGATATTATCATGTTTACTTTGTACGACCTTATTTCTTGCAACGACAGAATCTAGAAGAATAAGAGTAAGACCTGCCCAAGAGGAACAAGAAGAGGAAAGTATACAATATTATGCAGCTGAACCACAAGTAGAACAGGCACAGCAACAGGTATATTTATTGTTTATAATATATTATTATTTACTTTGTTTCATATAAACCATAGTTTTGATAAAATGAAATAGAAAATTTAAATTTCCATTAATAGAGTATTTTAAACTAAATACGTGTTAGGTGCAGAACAGGGCTAGATACAATGCTGCCCAAAAGGTTACAGACTAACTTAAAACATTTTTTATGTTTATGTATAGGTTGTTTTAGTCTCGTCTGCTGACCAGTACAACGGTTTGTATGGCCAACCAACAGCTACACCCAGAACTTTACAAGACAACTACATTCCTAGATCTTCAAAAGGTCTATCGATATCGAAAACAAAAGAATCACCAAAGGCTCCACCTGTACAAACCATCAGGAATTACAACAAAGTTAATGATGATGGAAGTTTTACTTTTGGGTAAGAATATGTTTTTCATAAAATATTATATGCACTATGTACGTATGCAAAGTGTTTTTAAAATGTGTATTTGTTCAAAATAAAATCCTTTAAAAATAAATATAAAACTATCAATCAATTTAATATTTCTAATTATTTTCGATCAAATATTTGGAAAAACATTTTGGGAAATCAATAGTATAATAAAAATAGTATATTCTAAAATTTTTGTTTTGTATTTAGTTACGAAGCAGCAGACGGTAGCTTCAAAGAAGAAACCCGTGGTACCGACTGTGTAGTTCGAGGTAAATATGGCTACGTCGATCCTGACGGCAACAAAAGAGAATTTACCTACGTTTCCGGCAACCCCTGTGACCCTAACGCACCTAAAGAAGAAGAAGCTCCTGAAGCGGAAAGCGCCGAAAATGAAAGTGGCCCTGCCAATTATCCAACCAGACCTATTCATCCAGTCAGCAGGAGGCCTTTGCATACCATTCAACATGTTACCCAAGCACCAAAACCTGCCATTACGTTGTTCCAAAATACTTACGATCAAGGAGAAGACGAACAGCCTGTGCCTGAGCAGCTGTTGAAACCACAGGTCAGAGAGACTTTTATTTTTAAAATAACAAATATCAATACCTCAATACTAAATTTAAATTATCCCTGCATTATACTCAGTTAAACTGAGTCAGTTTTCTGTAGAGTGATTGAGTATAACCGGTAAAAGACTTGAGATGAACCCCTTCTGCTTCATTGTATCCACGTATGGATATTTTTAGGTATAGCAAAATTTACTACAATATCCACTGTTGGATATTCGTATACGGGATTTTCCATATAAATATTAATTTTTTATAGATCCCTATACCTTGAAAAACCGACTGGAACGGAAGGGGTTAAAGAATGAAGATAAGTCAACAAAGGGTGAAAAAGTTTTATAGAACTGGTACAATATCTCATGGCATTCCAGCCTAGAGTGCGTATTAACTGCACCCTAACGCATCTTAGGAACATTTTTTATATTATTATTATTATTGAAATATAGTGCCCTTGGCATTAAATTTTGTTAAAAAGGAATGTTTTTAAGATAGGACAGCGTAGCATTATATTAATACGCACATAAGGCTGAATTTTCGTGAAGTATTGTACTGTTTCTACTCGCATATACCTCCATATGTTGCGGGATTAGGAAACGTTCAAGTATTACGTAACGCTCCTAGGGGGGTTGGTTTCATTTTGGAGTGTTACTTCCATGTTATTGGTATAGGAAAATAGCGTTACAGGGGGGGATTCCAAAATGATCAAAATTTGCTTTACGTAATACTTGAACGTTCCCTTACCGGTGGTATGTCAATTTTTCATCTCGGGGATATAAATGTGCCAGTGTGAGACAATTATTATACAGAGCTGTCCAAAAGTCACCCCTTAACTTTTTTATATCGAATTCATATTTAGAACTCATAAATAAGATAACTTAAACTATCTTTTAGCATATATTTGATACTTTTAGCTCTTAAAATTTGGGCAGGGGGCATAGTGGAACATTTTTAAAGCTTTTAAAATTTTTTATCAAACTGTATATTTTTTAATTCTTTTAAATATTTTTTTTTTGGTTTAAAATAGGGTTGAAAATAAATAAAACAATTTTTTAAAAATTACTAATTTCATGATGAAAAAGCCTAAATTATACTTTTAAACTAATTTTAATGACATAATGACATAAATAAAAATTTACAAAGAAATACTTAAAAAATCAAATTTTTTAGCACTAAAAAATTAAAAATCAAAACCTTAAAAAGATTGTTTAAAAAAATTAAAAATATACAGTCCACTAAAGAATTTTATTTACTTTAAAATGATGTATCACACTACCCCCCTTTCAATTAAAAAAAAAGTTCCCCCATGCCCCCCACATTTTAAGAGCTGAAAGTATCAAATATATGCTAAAAGATAGTATAAGTTATCTTATTTAAGAGTTTTTTGGACCGCTCGAGGGGTCTGTATAATATATAATATAACAAAGGTCTATTTTCTCATAAATAAAACTTTTTATTTTTTTTATAAAAATAAGCAGTTCTTTAAAAAATCAAATTAATATAAATGCGCCATAAATAATTATTATTGTTTCTTGCCACGTTTTTTTTTCATAAATCCTCACTAACTTACCTTATACCTCGAAAGGAAATAACCTAAAGATTAAAAATTGCCTATTTTTACAGCCTGTCCGTCGTCCATCTCACATCTACCGTCCACAATACCTTGAGCAAGCTGCAGCCGCTGAAGAAGAAGAAATCCAAGTCTACCAACGTCCAGCTGTACCTTCCACCACGCAATCCACCCTCCTCTACAGACAAAGCGTAGCACCAATCAGTATCACCCCCAGACCAGTATCTACACCAATTACCTCTACTAGAAGTCAACTTCCAGCTACTACCTACAGACCACAGTTACTACAGGTAGCTGTTACTCCTAGGCCATCTTTGCTGTACACTAAACAACTATCTTCTCCTTCTTCAACGCTGGCTCCATCAAGAGGTAGTGGAGGAATTGATTTTGATACAGAATTTCAAAAGTTCCAACAAGAAAATAACATTGTCTCACCATCACCCAGTCCAAAAGGAAGTGAGAAACCTAAACCTGTTTCAAACTCTGGACAAATTTATTCTTCTGCTTTAGTATATGACCCAGCTTCAGGTCAATACAACACTCAGTTGTATCAAACTTTACCACAAACTGAAGGAGAATTCACTTTGAACCATAGAATTCAACCATACGTACATCAACCATCGAGACAGGTCAACATTCAACAACTCCAACAGCAAAGTCCTATCTATCAACCTCAGTTCAGACCACAACCAACTCCAGTGCAATTCCAAAATGCACTGTATAGGCGACCAGCAAGTCAAACTGCGTACCAACAACAACAGACTGACCTACAGTTCCAAAATTCTGCTCTGTTATATTCTCAACAACAAAAAGTAAGACAGCAGCAGCAGCAGCAGCAGCAGCAGCAACAGCAGCAGCAGCAGCAACATCAACAACAACCACAACAGCAAAGATCTGCTCCTCAACAGCAACCATCACAGCAACAAGTTTACTACATTCAACCTCAACAACAACTACAACAACAAGGATTATCATCAAGCCAGATTGACGCATTTTTAAGGGGACACAACATTCAATTTTAGAATGCGTTAAATAGGGTAATAAGGACAATTTTTAATAGTGAATGTTTGTGTGGCAGGATTTATTTTGCTTACAAAATGCACAATGTGATTTTTATAAGAGTTTCTTAATAATTTACCATAAATTAAAATTATTTGCCTCAGCATCCAGGTAATCAGAAAACTACAAAATCTTACATGATGGTGCCCTTTTTCGATAATGATACTTATTTATATATTTTTTTAATTCCATTACCAAATAATTATTTTCTTAGTTTCTAAGATTAATTATTGAGAATTAACTTTGACACCAGTGAAAATTTATCGACTGTTGATTTTAAGAATTTTGTATATAATAAGTTATTATTAATAACAAGATTACTTAGTCCATTTTTTATAACCATTATGAGAGTATTATTATTTTTTATTATCTATTTTTAATATATAAGTAATTTTATACAATAAATATATGTAAATAAATAAATTTGTTTTTTATTAAATATTTAGATACACATAAAATTACAATTTATGTATAAAAAAATATTTTATCCAATACATAATAAGACAATTACCAGCTTTATTTTAAATAGATAAACTCAATAATAACCCCCGCGTGGCTTTTACTTTATTGAGTGGATAATTATTCATTTTACCCACTCAACTGTCACTTGTCAAATTATTTTCTTGTAAATGTCATTAAAATTTTTAATAAATATATGAATTCCTAAGCTATTTATTGGATAAAACCTTGTATGGCACTCATGGGTAAACCGATATTGCCCTCTCGAAAATTAACCTGCTTGGCTGACGCCTCGCAGGTTAATTTTCTTATGGGCAATATCTTACTTTACCCACTAGTAGCATAAATTACTATTTCGTACAACCTAGTGTACACGAAATAAAGAAAAATGCATGTGCACTATATATTCTCGTTAGAATATTTTTCTATCGCACTAGTACATAGTGCATATTTGAATGAAATGACAACTATGCACACTCATTTATCCAAACGATTACACATAGCTTTCATTTAGACAAAAGTCATTTGACGTTTTTTTTTTTGAAATGTCAAAATTAAACACAGGTAATTCTTTAAAATATACATTTTTAAAGAGTCTAGACTGAAGATCGAACGAAAAATGTTGTTCGCAACTCGTTTGCGACAAGTCCTTAGTGCACTCGCATGATATCTTGACTTCGCTTCGAGTCGTCAAAAAAACTTCATTCTCATGCACTAAGGACTAAAGTCGCTTACTCGTTACAAAAACTACTATTAGTTTATGTCTCATTTATTTATTAAAAAAATGGTAAAGTAAAATTATCCTATTAACAAATATTAAAAAAAATTATCAAGTATAAATAACATAGTATGTTAAAATATTATTTTAACGTCACAACTGACTTTATAAATTTCTGAATCATAATTGTGTAATAACACAGGCCCACAAAAAAAAACTGGAATGTACTTTACATTTACTCAGAATTTCCTCTAGACCCCTCTCGACCCCTAGCCTAGGGAAAAGTGTGAAATCTTGGAAATTTCAGGCTCCATTAAAGTAATATTTATCCACGGTAAGGTTAATGAAATAATGTGGTTTCGACGTAAAAAAGTACCTTAGAATTCCCCTAGCCTTGGGAATTGACCATCTACGAAAAGATGCCAGCTTTTCCGAGCAAAAATAAAACCTCCGTAGATGCTCAAGTTTTTCTCAATGTTCCACTTTTCTAATTCTAAGGTAATGTAGAAAAATTCTGATGCCAGTTTTGAACTCAGCTACTCAAAATACAGAGATGCCAGCTTTTCTGTGCAAAAATGAAACCTCCAGTTTTGCTTGGTTATACACTACTTCCCCTAGGCTATAGGAATTCTGAGGTAATGTAGAAAACTTCTAATATCTGATATAAACTCAGCAACTAAAGGTACGGAAAGATATCAGCTTTTCGGTACAAAAATCAAGTTTGCGGGAAACCTCAAGTTTTGCTCAGTTTTCCACTTTCCAAGGCTAGGGGAATTCTAAGATACTGTAGAAAAATTCTAATGTCGGATTCGAACTTAGCGACTCGAAATATGTAGAAACCACATTGTTTCATTAACGTTTCCTTTAACGGACCCTGAAATTTCCAAGATTTCGTACTTTATCCCAAGGCTAGGGGAAAATTGTGGGGTTTAGGGAAAATTCAGAGGCCGGATTCGGATTCAGCGGCTCAAAATTCACAAGGGTAACCTAGTCACATGTAAAGTACATTCCAATTTTTTTTGTGGGCCTGTGTAATTGTTCAAGAAACTGTACAAGTCCAAGGGGGCATGATCCGCACACAAGTATTGTTTGACACACGGTTTAAAAGCTATCGAAAGAATGTAGAGAATGTGTGTGCCTCTTACTTGCACGCACCTTGCCCTATGACACTTTAATCATAAAGTTGAGAGCGCGCTAGCCGCTTTGTGTATACCACCCCCTTTCGTCGTAGCTAACTTACGTGTGACATTAGGGTGGACCTTATTTTTTTTGATCTTTTAAAATTTTCATTCTGGTGTATCTAGAACATCCTGAAAATATGAGGGTGATCAAACTTCTCTAAGGCTCCCAATTGGACCCCTAAAATCATGAAATTACGCAAAAATCGTCAAAAATCGTTGAAAATGTACTTTTTGTATCAGTGAAAAATTTTAAAGCCTTGAAATATTTTTTTTTCTTTTTATTGTAATTATATGCCAAATTTCAAAATGATCAAAAGATTCTATCAGGCGCCGAAAATCCCCCAAAGTTGCCCCTAAAACACTAAATTTGACGAATTTCTACCTTAAATGTGAGAACCGCTAAGAAAGCATTTAAAAAATATGTCGATCTAGACTTAACTTAATTTTATTTAATGCACATAAATAATAAAAAATAATTTGAGAAACATAAAACGAGGTAAGGGCCAAATAACAGGCATTTTTGGGTTACCATCAGCACTCCATTTAGCCTTGTGGAAATGTATTCAAGTATTGATGATGCAAGTGACGATAGTGATGATGATGGCAATTGGAGTTCTGATGGTTGCTGTGATTAAAATATTAATTTTATAAGGGGTTTTATCCAAAATTATTAGATTACCATTGTTGTAAATATCTATGAAATAAATACTCATTTAAAAAAATTTATTATTTTTTTCCGTTATTAGGAAAGTCTAGCAATGTTTTTTTTATAGAATAATATTACTATAGGTAATAATATTTTTTTGCTACTAACTTTTCTTGGGGAAAGTAAAAAAAAGGATAGGGTTAATTGGGCTACAGGGTTAACTGGTCCACCTGGATTTTATCAAGTTTGTTTATTAGTATTGGCGCATTAGTACAAATTCTAGTGATATTTAGTTAGTAGTATTGTTTAAAGTATTATGGCGGACCGTATTGCCCACGTGTAAGTTGTAGTAAAGAAAGTTCATTTTTTTCGATGAAAAGTAGGTATTTACCTTAACTTTCATTTTTTAATTAATACTTTATTATTAATAGGAGGATCTAGACTAATATTTTACCTAATATACTGAATATTTTGTTAATTATTCTGCATAATTGCCGCCTTCTAATATATTATTAAGTATTAAAATTTTATGATTTCATTCAGTGGTGTTACTCAGGGTTAACTGATTCGGGGTTAACTGGACATGGTCAAAATCATTTATGTCAATATTAATTAGTTCGGGGTTAATTGGGCCATGTCCAGTTAACCCCGGACCTGGGATATATCTAATATTTAACATATTATGTTGTCTATTTTTATGTTAGAATTAAATTTAATTTGATTTTAAATTGTTTTTATTCACAATAATTACAATACATTTTTGTTAGTGGACCAGTTAACCCTGAGTAGTGGTCCAGTTTACCCTGGCCTATGGGGTTAACTGGTCCAGCGGGGTTAACTGCTTTATCCTTAATAATTTTTTTTATATAAATAATATTTGTCTGAAGTATTAATATGTTCTAACCATAGTAATAATCTACCTTTTACCATAGAAAATATTTGAATATTGTTTACAGGTTTTTCAAAAACTCGATATGAAAAAAAGCTGCCCAGTTAACCCCGACTTTCCATATGCTAAAATAAAAAAATTAAATGTTTGTTAAAACAGTATTTTTATAATTTGTTATAAATTGATCTATAATAGAAATTCAAGTTAGACAACCATTTATATAGCTTAACGAAACTAAAGTTGCATATCAACAAACATAAAAATTACTTTCACTGCTCATGGTGTCTGGAAATGAAGATTTAGTTCAACTTTCGAATAACCTAAATATTAATTCATAACTCTATTCTAAGAAACCTTGGGGTAATTTAAAAATTATATTTAAAAAAACATAAGTATAGAGTGCTTTTTTTAATTAATGAAATTGTTTAAAATTCATAAAATTAGAATAAAAAAATATATATTGTCCTGAATATTTTGATTTTGGCCCACCCTATTAAAATTGCGTTTCATAATAAAATAAAATGAAATGTTTTATACTGTCCATTATATATAGTGACCACCCAGATATCACAAAGTGCTACTATGGACGTCCAATGAACGTACGTTCATGGACGGCTGTATGTCCATAGGATGCCCATTTTTTCTCTATGGACGTCCCATGGACATCCGTTCAGAGTCCAGATGACACAACTGTGGAGATCCATAAGGTGTCCGTTCAAACCATCCAGCATCCATAGGACTTGCTTTTTTTGCTTACTTAACTGGTTTAGGCGACTGTAAAAAACTGTTATTTAACTGGCAATGTTTGTTACGTAGTAATTGTTTTGTAACGAGATCGTTCCGAACTACAAACAGGTAGCAAGTTCGTAATAACCCTTATATTTTTTCCATTTGGACTTTACCATACTACTTAATTACTACGTAACTATAGCGTTCCTGTAACTAATGGCCGCTACTTAATTTGTTTTAATTGAGGTAATGATCACGTAGCGCCAACCAAAAATGCTAGTAGGGAATAACGCAAAACGTCGTAGAATATTTATCAAGTATCTTATTTTTTGGATTTCATATGCAATTACTTCATAAGATCTATTAATTAATATTGTGATATCAAGTCAAGCGCTGCGGCGCGTTGCATGCGATTTTTTTTTAAGTTTCATGTTTCAAGTATTTTTCTAGCAACATGTTGCTAGAAAAATACTTATTGTTAACAATTAAAAAAAAATATTTATAAATCTTAAAACAGCCAGATAAATATATGGGTGAAGCATTTCTAGGATACAGGTATGCAAATTATCGAATATAATATATTAATTAAAATTATTGTATCACCTTCTTGTTAATTAGTTTAGCGCATCAGGTGAAAATTTTTAGATATTTTAGTGGCCTGAGAAACTTAGAATAAAAAAAAATAATGTTAAAAAAAACTTTTAACCTCTTTTATATCAACTATATTAAAACTAAAAAAAATGTATTTATTTTATAATTTTGTCTTTATTTATAAAAATATAAGCATACAATACAATACAATACAATTGTCCTTGGTGAAAATTACCAAATAAAAATTACATAAAATGATAGCCTTTATCAATGTTTAGACATTTGCAAAAAATACTTCCAGAGATATTAAAAAAAAAGTGTATTTCAATACTTTTAATTTTAGAATTCTAAAATATAAAAGTAAAAAACACTTAGATGTACCCTTAGGAGACCAACCTTAGTAGGAACTTTTTTCATATTTTTCAATGCAAAATCAACCCTTAAAATTTTGCAAACCAGGTATTTCTAAATCATCCTGTATTGGTTCAAAAGAAGTAAAGTTGGTGCCTTCCTATTTACATGCAAAAAGTTACCGGCTGTAACCTTTTCTTAGTAGCATTGTGCAACTACACTTACACATTTATCTTCCATTTTTTTACCGTTTTTAATGTCTTGTTGCATTAATGCAGTTTATTGGCGAAAGATGGAAAGAAGAAACGTGAACCACACGTGAGATCACGACTTGTTGTCGCAAAAATTCAGTGCGTGACTTTCTTACTAATACTATTAGATCCAGAGCCGTGGCGAAATTTAATGGAAAGAGGGGTCAAAAAATGCAATTTTTTTAAGGGTCCTTTCGAATTAAAAAAAATAAATATGTATGTACAGTGTTCCGTTTAAATTAGAATCACCCCTGTAAAATTGGCACTTGTTATGTTATAAGGGGCTGGTATTTTTTTTAATACCTTATCAAAATCTGCATTTATGGAACCAAACTAGTTTTCCAAAGTATTAAATCTGAGCCTGCTAGGATTTTTTAAATTGTGTTTTTTTCGAGAAAACATATTAGCCATTTTTTTACATTAAAACTGATTATACAGGAATGTTCAGCGTCCCCGAAAATGGGTTAGTACCAAATTTGGCTAAAAAAAATCCAAGCGGCTACATTTTAATGGGCCAAATAAATTTTTGTTTATACTGTGATAAATACTGTTATTTTTGTTGGATGTCAGCGCTTAGTTCACTTTCGCTTTAGACCGACTATTTGTCTATTTATTTTTTATTTTTGTTATATTTATTTTCTATTTTTGTTAGGGGGAAATGAATATAGCAAAATGTTACATATTAATATTTAATCATAAACTTAAAATTTAAAAATAAGTTTTTTAATAACTGTTATTATTTAGTTTTGACTTAATATATATCTTCAAAGCTATAAAATACATTTAAAGTACACATTTTATCAGATTATATTAGTTTTTAACACGGCCATTGCACAAAAAATGCATAAAACTGTGAAATATTTCATTTGACAGTTAGACTGTGAATGGTTACAACAAAAATAACAGTGTTTATCACAGTCTAAACAAAAACTTATTTTGGCCATAAAAAGATAGCTTGTATTTTTTAGGCAAATTTGGACTAACCCATTTTCGGGGACGCTAAACACTCCTGTGTAATCAGTTTTAGTGTAAAAAAATCGCTAATGTGTTTCTCGAAAAAAAAAAACGAATCAACAGGCTCAGATTTAACACTTTGGAAAACTAGTTCGGTTCAGTAAATCCAGTTTTCGATGAGGTGTTTAAAAAAACCTGAAAAATTAAATACTAAAATGTTGAAAACCAAAATTTTAATGATGCAATGTTATTCTACATCAAAAACTAAGAAAAAAAGTTTCCATACATGTAGGTCGAAAAAACGATTTTAAAGCTACCATAGCGCTTTAAAAATGGTGCATATTTAGGAGACCATAGCTCCGTTAGGATTGATTTTTGCAAGTACCTGTATATGAGGTTTTTTTCTTAGTTTTTGATGTAGAATAACATTGCATCATTAAAATTTTGGGTTTCAACATTTTATTATTTAATTTTTCGTCCTCGAACCGTAGAATTTCACCTTCAAATGAATTTTTCTCGAAAACGGTTAATCCTACAGTATTACAACAAGAGTACCTTTTTATGTATTTTGACCTGAGCAATCATATTTGAAAAATAAAATTGCAAAAAAGTTACACAGAAAAAAGTTTGGGACAAAAAACTGATAAGCCCTCCCCGTTTCGCACACCCCTGGTTGAAATAAGTACATGAAAATAACACATAAAAACGGGCCTTGGTAGGATTAGTTGATGTGCAAAACCTCGTTGATATATCTCAAAGGGTTCCCGAGTTATTAAATAAAAACCGATTTTTTTAGCCACTTTCAAAGGGGCGTAGCTCCCTTATGACGCATTTTTAGACATATGTTTATAGGAACTTTTTGTCATATTTTATGATGTAGAATCATCAGTTAAAATTTCCGACCCTATTTCAAATACACCGTGTATATGTTACAGTAGGGTGGCCTTATATTTTTTATTATCTTAAAATTTAGGTGTAACTAGAAAATTTTGAAAATATGAAAGTGATCAAATTGCTCTAAGAGTCCTAATTAGGTCCCTAAAATTCGTAAAATTACCCATAAATCGTAAAGAATTGTATGTAATTTAGGTAAAAGTGAAAAATTTAAAGGGCTTCAAATCTTATTTTTTTTTCCTTTTCTTAAACAAGCCACTTTGAGGAGCCCTTATTTGGTGCTTAGCTCATTTGTTTTAGTTTAATAATTTTAATATTATAAATAATTACACAGGACCACAAAAAAATTAAGTCAGTTTTTCAGAAACAAGACAATATTTTTTCTACGTATTTTTGAACGCTGAAAACGAATATGGCAATGAAAAAAATTCTTGACCCTAAAAATATTAAGATATATGTAGCGCACAATGGTTTTTTGTATGCATTCGAGGCAAAAAAATAAATCCGCGAGAATTCATCAAAATTTTTTTTATGGAAATATTGATAAATAAAAACGATTTATGCCATTAATTATTAAATATCTAACCTGGTTAATTTTTTACAGGGCCTCAAGTTCCAAATGTAACATTTTTTTCATATTTATATATATACTTCATTAAAAATTTTATATAAATAATACAGATATAGCCAAAAATTTATATATGTAAAACTACTACATACTGACTTCATTTTTTTTTTGGTCCTGTGTTATTAGAATACATTAAATAAAAATAAATTTAGTCCGGTTTGATACATTTTTAAAATGTTTGTTTACCGTTTGACTCACATTTATGGTAGAAATTCGTAAATTTTATTCTTAGGGGAAACTTTGGCCGATTTTTGGCAGGGGTTAGAATCTTTTGATTATTTTGTAATTTGGCACATAATTTTGTATGCTTAAAAGGAAAATTTAAGATTTCAAGCCCTTTAAATTTTTCACTTATATAAAATTTACAGACAATTCTCAACGATCAATTAAAATCCTTTGAGAAATTTGATCACTCTCATATTTTTAAAATTTTCTAGCTATACCTAAATGAAAAATTTAAGATAATATTAAAATATAAGGTCCACCCTAATGTTACATTAGGGAACGTTCAAGTATTACGTAACGCAAATTTTGATCATTTTGAACCCCCACCCACCCCCTGTAACGCTATTTTCCTGTACCATTAACATGGGCATAACACTCCAAAATGACCCCCCCGCCCTAGGAGCGTTACGTAATACTTGAACGTACCCTTACACAGCCCTGAAAAATTAACTTTTTTTCTGCTTCATGGATGAGAATATATGATTTTGGATAATATGTGCATGCTGATTTCGAATCTTCATTTAGTTTTTTTCCATCAAGTCAGAATCTAGCACAAATAAAAAAATATTAAAAGATAAATATAAATAAAAAATATTTTTGATTACATGGTAGGAAAGAGAAGTTTAAGCCCTTTACAATGGTTTATTACATAAGCTTTATTATAATTTATAGGTATAGGTATACTTTTTCTCACACCGCGCCATCTTTTTTTTAACTTACCAAAAAAAAAATCCTATTTCAAAAGTTATAGGCAAAAAAACATTCTTTATCCAATACATACAGATAATGAGACAATTACCAGCTTTATTTTAAATAGATAAACTCAATAATAACCCCCGCTTGGCTTTTACTTTATTGAGTGGTTAATTATTTATTTTACCCACTTAACTGTCACTTGTCAAATTACTTTCTTGTAAATGTCATTAAAATTTTTAATAATAATATGAATTTCTAAGCTATTTATTGGATAAAACCTTGTATGGCACTCATGGGTAAACCGATATTGCCCTCTCGAAAATTAACCTGCTTGGCTAACGCCTCGCAGATTAATTTTCTCATGGGCAATATCTTACTTTACCCACTAGTACCATAAATAACTATTATTAGATACTAATTTATACATTAGTATACTTGTACGTTATTTCCAGAAGCAGAAAACTACCTACCTATATCTCTCATAATTTGAAGGCTTTAAATGGTAGCAAGTTCTAGACTTAATTAGAAATTCCGCTCTATATGTATATCTCCCTCGTCCATTTTAACTTAAATCAAATTTTTGTTTTATTTAAGAGGTAAAATTTCCAACTTCTTGATTTTTTCTTCATAGATTAGCCAATTTTTTCTATTTGCCAACTTTTTCTTTTATAAAAAAACTACTTAATTTAAATCTAATTTTGTCCTTCCTATTAGGGGCTGTCCATATATTACGTAATGCAATTTTTCAAAAAAATTGACCCCCCTCCCCCCTGTGTAACAAACTGTCACATTTACCAACACCCCCCTGTGTAACGCCTAACATTATAAAATTTTTGTTTCGCAATAAATTTAACTGTATTCTCACTATTGATTCGTTTTTCTCGACAAAACAAACATGAACCTAAAATATAGTATAACATAACCTTAAAAAAAAATTACACGAAAAAATCACTCAAACTTCACTCAAAAATATTCATAATCAATATCACATAGGAAAAAAATACTAGGTACCTCTTTTTACACTGAGTGTCACATATAACACGTATATTGTTTATACACAGGTACACAAAATAATACACACATTGGTGTTCTGTGAGTACACATTCCGCGAGAAAATGTATCATCGCCGATGATTCATCGGCAAGATCACGCAAGAACAGGGTCGTAAGATTTTTTTAAATTATTATTTAAATATGCATAGTTTTGTCATTTTTTGTGTGATAAAGGGAATTATGGGCCAGCAAATAGTAATTTATGTTGAAATAAAAATACATCTGTCAAGCTTAGGAAATAAACATTAAATTTACTAAATTCCGTTACGTAACGTTTACCTACACCCCACCCCTCCCCCCTGTCACAAACTGTAACAATTTCTCTGACCCCCTCCCCCCCTAGGCGCGTTACGTAATATATGGACAGCCCCTTACTGGGAATTCGTTTATAGTTTATCTTTAGACACTTAGAAGTAGGTCAAAGTAATTTAAAATCCAAGCTTCTTGAAGACATTTCTATATTATTTGTTTAAAAGATTAGATATACTGTGAAAAATAAAACAATTAAATGCCTTACGCCTTATTATTTATTATTTTTATTTTTTAATGGCAAAAAAATGTGCAATTTTGAAACAAAAAATACTGACCTCCGTAAAACTCCAGATTATCTGTTAATTAAGTGTGTGTATGAAAAACAATACAGTGCAAGAATTTTAGTGCTTGTTTTTACGAAATATTAAGTCATTCATGACAATATAATCTGGCCTAATTCGCACGGCTGCCACGGCTGACTGTAATTTTGGCTGCTGCAAGTAATATTCCTTTTACGATTTACAAATCTGATTATATCTCATAAATATTCATTTTATTAAATATCAGATAGCAGGTCCAGAATAATTATTATAATAATTATTTAATAATTATTATTAATCATTTCCAATAATGGCATTTTCCATAGGATAGTTTGCCAGCTCAATCTAATATAATTTTCGGCCCACGCAAAACCGTCCCACCCTGTAGTGATGTTTGCGCAGACGCTAAATTATAAAAAAATTATATTTAAAATTTATAAAAAAATTGACTTTACATGTTCAACAGTTCCACGTTAAAATTTAACATCAAAAAATAAAAAAAAAAAACATAAATATTCACGATTCACTTAAAACTTTCTACGTGCATATCTACGATAGCAGGCTGATGCAGGAGTAAATCCGCCTAAGCGGCCACATCCGTCTCTTACAAAGAACACGCTGCGACTGTATTTATCATTTAATTTAATTTCTAATTCGCATTAATGCGCGCTAAACAATTTCTTCTTATAAGTCACAATGCCAAAACTTTTCAAACATTTATTCTTATTAAAATTAAAAGTAAAATCTGAAAGAAAATTATACATTTTACATTAAATAAATTTTAAAAACATTAAAAAATATATGGTCGAATAGAGAATTGTATGAGCTTTAATAATAATAATCTTTATTTCCATTTGACATAAGTTTTGGATATTGTCAATAAATAAATTACAATAATATACGAACATTAGATATAAATCTAAAATAAATAAATATTAAACATACATTTAGAATAAATTAAAAAACCAAAGTATTACAATGTGTACTAGTTCCATCTCTTATTTAAAAAGTCATCGACAGAGTAGAAAGACTGTGATTTAAAACAGTCTTTAGCAGAAGATTTAAATTGCTTGAATAGATTAATATATTTAATACTGAGCGGTAAATTGTTATACAGCTTAATGGCAGTGATAGTAGGCCCGTTTTTACCCTGAGTATAGTTAAAAGCAGTAACATACAGAGTATCTCCATTTCTAGTGGTGTAATTTTATACCACCAAAAGTGTTTATACCACCAAAAGTAGCAACATTCTGCATATTTTTTTTAAAGTGTACCACACACTGTAACATGTACTACTAAAAAAGTAATTATTGGTTGTTCCTTAAAAATAGGCTCACATGATTGTTTATAAGTTAAATGGAACATAAACCGAACAATGCGCTTTTGAATATAAACACCTTTTCCACATGTCTGCTATTTCCCCAGCATATTAGATCATAAGCTAAAATAGAATTGACACAACCATAATAGAAGCTTAATAGAGCATGTCTACTTAGAGAATTTCGCAGTTGTAAAACATAAAAACTTTTAGTAGCAAGCTTTTTTAATAGACGATCAATGTGAGATCCCCAAGACAGAGTGGTGTCGACAGAGACCCCCAGAAACTTGCAAGTGTTGTTTTGCTCTATGCTAACCATTTCTGATCTT
This sequence comes from Brachypterus glaber, assembly GCA_958510825.1. Lineage (NCBI taxonomy): Eukaryota > Metazoa > Arthropoda > Insecta > Coleoptera > Kateretidae > Brachypterus > Brachypterus glaber. Next base: position 13,454,375 of record OY294046.1, read on the forward strand.
ACAAGTACGCTGCAGTTAAGTGGTGCTCTAACTGGGTGAAATAAAACTAAATTGGTTTATCTGAATTAATAGTCGGAGAGCTGGTGACCATTATTATTTCATTATTTTCTCCCGGCTATATTTTATATATGTCTTAAAGTACATTCAGATTAAGCTATTCTTAAATTGCTAGACTCCGAATCCGGTTCCTTTGTGTGCTACAAGGTCCAAAAGCCCTGGCAATGAGCTACCAAATATCTATTTTTAACTTGCCGAGTCATACATTTCATTTAATACATTCAGATTAAGCGATTTTCATAGTTATACACAATAATTCGGGGCCAAGGGCTGAGAACAGTCTTCAAAAAGTGCCTTTAAAATATGTGATACCTAATTTTTTAAAGAAATAGGAATTTATGAAATGACATTTTGATTAAATGAAAATTAAAGATCCTAGTGAATAGTTGTGTAAAACTGTGAAAATAGACTAATCTAGATGTAATAAATGTAATTTGTTTGACTCGATAAGTTAAAAATATATTTTTCGGGGACCCCATTTCACCACCTTTTCGAGGCTTTTAGCATCCAAAGGAACCCGATCCAGGACCTGACGATATGCAAGTAGCTTAATTTGTATGTACTTTAAGACATATATAAAATATAGCTGGGATCAAATAATGAAATAAAAATGGCCACCATCTCTTAGACTGTAAGGACAGTACCATTTTTATTACACAAGTTAATTAAAATTATGTATGACAATACCTCTCCTTTCCATCTTTGTCATATTTTAAAAGCTGAATATATCAAATATGTGCAAAAAGATAATAATCTTAATTATAATTTGTCTTATTTACATGTTTTAAATTTTAAGTAGATATCTTAACCCAAATTTTAAATTTAAGGGGTGGGTCATTTTTGGACCGCAGTGTATGATATTTTAAGGAATGTTTACTGAGCGATATAGGGGGCAATTTTAGGGGCCCCAGAGCTGATTTTTGCCTTTACCAATTAACATTTTCAAGGTATCGGAACTCATTTTTGCCTTCACTAACCAACGCTTAGATGTCCTTTGCTTCTAGTAATAGATAAACAAGCCGTAAAGATATCACATGCTTCGCATATATTCTTTACAGTAAAGAATATATGTAAAGTATATATCTTACACTGATAAAAAAAGGTAATTTAGATTTATTTGGATATGGCCAATTAAATTATTTGGTTATAAATTTTATTTCTGTCAAATAAACTGTTTTGTTCCCATTAATAAACTATTTTAAAATAAAAATATTTATTTACATGAACTAAATATTTATTTGACTCAAATAAAATTTATGTGTCACAACCAAATAATTCAATTGGTCATATTCAATCAAATATTTTGTACACACTAATAAACTGTTTTATCAGTGTACTGCAGTGGATAGTACCTTGCGTTTTTTCTCAATGTAATTCCCAAAATATAATTTCTTTGATTTAGTGAGCGTAATTTTAATGTTTTTACGTCAATGCGTTTAAAAGTTAGCAAAGTATGACCTTAAACTGTTATTTTGACAGGTAGGGCAATTGATCTTATTCCAAAGGCCACCCATATCAAAGTTCACTTTTCAGCGACAGGGTTTTAAAATTGAGCCAAATATGGCCAGAAGTTGTCATTTTGGGTCAACTTGTCTCATTCCAAAGAACACCCGTACCAAATTTTATGATTGTAGAAGGCGTTTAAAAGTTACCAAAATATGACATTGAAATATAATTTTGATAGGTGCGTCAATAAAGGCTTTCCTCTTATAGACCCTGATTTTTTCTGATTGATGATTCAGCTTTTAGGTTGTTTCGTGAAAAAGTGACCATACCGATCGAAAGATGGACAGATAGAAGAACGAACGGAAGGATGGTCAGAAAAAAAAATAAAAGTTGTTTTGAATGTGATAATAAAGATTTGTATATACAAATATTTTTGATCTGGGCTCGTTTTTGACGATTTTGGAAATTTGAAAACCATCGTATAACACTCTTCAAGCACTGCGTGTTGTAAAGGTTATAATAAAGTCCCAGTACAGCAGTTTTCACGGAAACAAAACCAAAAGCTTAGAAACTTTAAATTTCTTTACCGTTGACGGAATCGCAGAACAATTGTTCAGCGTCGTTCTCAAGGTCGGCACGCTTAGTCCAGTCAAATAATAAATGTAAATTGCAATAAATGTACACGGGCTTATTTTAAAGGGTAGTAGTGGATGGTAACAGAACACTCCTGTTAGTTTTCACCTGGTGATTTGCGTAAGGGGTGTCCGCTATCTTGATTTTTAGGGGTGAGTTGCTTAAAATGCATCTTACGATAAAAATGTATATAACTAATTTTGTCAAGGAAGAAATTTCCAACAACTTTTGTTTGAAATATTTTTTTAATATATTAATAACAATCGAGTTAATTCAAAAATAACTATTTTGAAGGTGAAATCGTTTTTTTCAGCCAAATTATTCATCGGACGATAAAAGAGGTTATAAAAAAACTTGTAGCTCTTGAAATTCTCTATAAGTTTCATATATTATAAATTTTCATAGGTAGGTACTTTGGTACAGAGGGCGCAACTCGAATTTTAGAGCCCACTGTAACCGTAACAAAATGAAAAATATATAAAACTTATAGAGAATTTCAAGAGCTACAAGTTTGTGCATAACCATTTTTATCCTCCGATTAATAGTTTGGCTGAAAAATCGAAAAAAACAATTTCATCCCCAACATGGACATTTTTAAATATTTATAACTGGATTGTTATTGATATATTAAAAAAATTATCCAAACAAAAATTGTTGGAAATTTTTTCCTTAGCAAAATTGGTTATATGCATTTTTATCGTAGGATTCACCCTTAAAAGCCAAGATAGCGGACACACCTTAAGCAAATCACCCGGTGAAAAACTAACAGGACTGTTTTGTTACTATCCACTAATACCCTTTTTCTATTTTGCGACCCTTATAAGCTCATAATCACATGCATTTTGCGTGTTCTTATAGGCCCATAAGAGGTCTGTACTTTTTGTTCTTTTGGGTTGGCAACAGACCTGGCCTGTCGCTTGATGTTTTCCGTGCAAATGTCAATGTCTCTTTAAAGTTGAATTTTCTACAAAATTTTGTGTTTAGGTTATTTTTAACATGTTAAAATTGTGGCTTGGTTAATTGCAGTAAAACCGAGAAGAGATGACTATAAAATATATCAAAATATCATTTGTTCTTAGAATTTTAAACATGGTGTAAACTGTAATGCCAATCCAAAACAAAAATCCCTAAATCAGTCATCAATTTAAATGTAAGTTTTTTATTTAAATTTTAGAGCAAAATAGAAAAAATTGTATAAAGCACTCGTTTCATAACACATTTTAGCTCACTAGTACTTTAGAAAACTCGCCGCAAGCGGCTCGTTTTCTAAACTTTTTACTCGTGCGGTGAAAACGTATGTTATGAAACTAGTACTTTAATATACTATTAAAATATCAGCCCGTGTACATTTATTGCAATTTAACAAAGGAATTTCTTGTTATTTGACTGGACTAACTCCTACTCACGGCGTCCTAACGCTGAAGACATCGCCTAAGTTATATAGTCAAGCGGATGCTGAGGTTACTTCAGTCGGTGAAATATTAAGTGATATAAATGCACCTGCCGATATGGCAGCTAAGTCACAGGTTAGTTATTTAACCGCACGTTATCTAATTAATTAAATTAGTTAAAAAAAATAAGTAGTTTGTGTTTAGGATAAGGATGTTAATAAGTACTGAAAACAGGTAATAGTTTATTGTATATTCTCCGCAACCAGCTAAACCTACACTGTAAAAAAATTCATATGTGAACCTGCATAAAGAAATCCGGTGTCAAATTAAAAAAATATATATTTCAGATTATTATGTAGAAAAGTTTTTTACATAAGAATCCAAAAGAATAAAAAAATAAATTTGCCGGGTTTCTTTATGCAGGGTCACATATGTTATCATAGAGCGATTTGTTAAATTTTCCATAGAATGAAATGTAAAATACCATAAAGTGACATGTAATTTTCTGTAAAATTATAGTTCTTAAATGGAAATAGGACCTGGTTAACAAATGTAAATCTATATGATTTTAAATCATTTAACATTAATATTTTTATTTCAAATTATATTAGGTGTTTGAATTATTTTACAGCGCTTTGAAAAATGTTACCAGTCTTTTATAATATTTAACAATATTTTACCACCAATTCATAAGTTAAGTAAAATTGTTTTTTCACTACCAGCCTAAAACCACATCTTTATTACTGTTCTTCATTGGTAGAAATATTATTTCTCTACCTATGACGTCAGAGGTTCTAAAAATAATAAAATTGCACCATGGTTAATAATGAATCTTTATTCAGCTGTTTTGGCATCTGAAGTTTCACTTAATTATTAAATCACATTGCTATTTACAAGTGTCTTTAGGCACCAAATTTATTTATTGCATGATAAATTAAAAAATATTAACTAAATTAGTACCTATAAAACATGTTTTACAAAAAACACTTCGAAAAGTGAAAATCATTGGCCCATCATATTCAACCATAGATTATACAACCCATATATTATCGTAAGGATCATAGATTACTAGAGGTACAACCCCCCTATATTTAGTTTTTTGAGACAATAGATTCTCCCTCACAGTTTTCGCCTGTCCCCTTATTTCTGGGGGAGTACCAGAATCATCACTTTGCATTTCACTTTCCATTTTTATATATTTTATTACACTTAACACGAAAACACTTTCTAACTTAATAATTTTAGCAGATCACCAGAAAATTTCTGCCAGAAATGTCAAGTTATTCATTTGTTTTTTTTAATGGCCGCGAACGGCCAGCGTGATATTTTAAATTTATAAGCTTTTTCATTAAATTTTAGTAAAAAAAATAAATGAATAGCTAATTAATTGTACTGGTAGTGAAAAAAATACTATATTTTCCACGTGAGTGAAGATTTAACATTTTAGACCGCGTCTTGCGGGCTTCGCGCTAGCGCGCTCATCCCGCAATTTGACGCAGGTCAAAAATGTTAAACTTCTATCACTTGGTAAATAATATACTATTTTTCACTACTAGCTTTAGAACATACCATTATTTATCATGTTTTCAGACTTTGAAATCAATTTTTTTCACCTATAGCAATAATAATTTTTTCTCTTCTAGTAGGAGTAAATTTTATAAACAATTGGTTTCTGTCACTTTAGATGTTTCAGTTCTTTGTGCAATTTTTACTAGTTAAACCCAAGAAAATAGCTTTAAATAACTTTCTATTTATTAAATATAATTAATTATGATTATTACCAATTAATACAATCAATAATTAGCTAAATATTATGAAAAAAATAAAATAAAAAAAAAAAAACTAAATATTTAAATGTCAGTTCAAAGTATTTATTTGAGCAAATGTCATTGATCAAGGCTACTTGATTTTTATGAAAATTTCAAGAAATATCATTTCTGTTAATAATTTATTTTATTATTTGAATTAAAATAGTTAAATAGTGCTAGTAGTGAAAAAACTAATATATAAACCACTGTAGAGAAGTGTCTTCTCTACCTTGGTATATAATTACTATTAGTAATTAAATTAAGGTATTTTTCGGTATTTTTACATTATTTTACATACATTTTTTACCGTGTACATTCATATAATTATTTTAAGTCATTTTTGAATGTACGCCTTCTAAATTTAATAATTTTAAAAACGATCTTCTTTAATTACTGCATGCCTAATAGGAAGGTACAAAGAAAAAACATTTCTTGGATCATGGTCTTAGATTTAAAAAAAGTTTGATAAAAATTTTCGGTATATTACGCACCCCGGTCTGGAAACAATTTTTAACTCAACTTTCATATAGCCCCTTTTTTTCCTTAATTTAATGATTTATCGCTTTGGCATCTTTTTAAGACCAAATTTAAAAAAATCTATCGATGCGTTTTTGAGAAAAACAATTTTCATTTGTTTTAACAAATAACATATGTCATATTTGATTATTTTTTTTGATATTCATATTTTACGTCAAAAAGTGAGACAAAAAGTTTCTATGAACGTTTGTTTTAAATAGCTTCTTAGGGGAGCTAGAAGATGTTTAAGGGACATTTTTTTCGTTTCCAGACCGGGGTGTACGGTGAGGTATATCGTCGGATAACTTTCCCAACCTCATTTTAAAAGAGATTGCAACATTATAATCTTACAGTAAAATTACATTTTTGCTTTAACTTTGAACTTTAATTAAAATTAGGGTAAGCAAAACAGTGATTCGCCCCCCTAATTATTTTATAAAATCCTTAAAAGTTAGTTAAGAGTAAAAATACATAAATAAATTAAAGTTTACTCTAGAACATAGTAGTCATAAAATTAAATGGTTAATCCATTTTTTAGTAATGTATTTTATTTTGAAATGTGTCACGTTTTTTGTGGACACGATAACTTAAGATTTAATTATCCGATCGACTTTTTTTTTTAGGAAAAGTCAAGAGGTAGATCTGTATTAATATATGAAAAACAATCCCCTAAAATCAAAAAAGTTATGGGGGGTTAAACCCCAGGCCAATCACTATTTTTTACCCAATTTCATCAGACAGTGATTAGCCTAGATTATGACCTTTAAAATGCTTTTAACTTTGTTTTAATACAATATATAAACAATAAAAATTATATATCAATTCTACATTATTACGCTATTAAGAAAAAACTTACCAAAGTTGAGGAGTTTCTAAACTTTTTCTTAAGAAAATGGTAAATTCGCATAAAACGCTTGAACCTATCACTTAACAATTTTGTCATTATTATACAATAGCTCCCTCTAATAAAGTATATGCGTGCGCGTAAACCATCATAACGAAGGATATTCAAAGTATATACAAATTTTAAATAAAACAGATGGAAAAGTTATTATTTTAAATTGAAATTTAGGTGGCCAATCACTATCTGGTGGGCAACCACTGTACAGCTTACCCTAGTAAAATAAAATAAAAATCCAGTGGGACCTTTTGTTTCTCAAGTTGCGATAAAACAATTATTTAGAACTGTTAAGAAATCAGAATAAAAATTACATGGCTAGCTTAATAGTCGGAATTTTTAGATAAAATCTTAATTTTAATTTCCACAATTTCGCAAATTGATTCTAAAATAAAAAAATGTGTCTTCTAACTGATTTTCTTTTTGTTTTCTCTTTATAAACGTAATGCAATATTTTTTCTTATTATTTCTAAAGTTTATGTTGAAGTAAGTAAAATAATAAAATTTTTTTAATAAATATTTATAACAAAATTAAGATCAAGAATTTCAAATAAGAGTTTCATATGTATATAATACTTATTGCATAATTTTATGTATATATACATAGCATTATTGTAATTTTTAAAGAAAATTATTGTTATTACTGAACAATTAAATATAGTATTGATGCTTTAGAATCTGAGTAATAACCACACATACAGTCTGTTCAACAAGAGCGTGTCTTCAATATTTTTTTTTTCTATGAAAGATATTTATTAATTAATTTTTTAACATTAAAGTATATAAAAAATGCTATTTATCTACAACTAATTACACCGTAAAATCTCCGTTGTTATCCAGAATAGCTTGAAACCTTTTTGGCATACTTTCTGCCTATTTTACTGTCAAGGTCCTCCATTTATGACGAATGGCTGCCCCGAGCTGCTTCAAATTTAGCAGTTTTGTTTCTTCAAGTTTGGACTTCAAAAGCCACCACACGTTTTCGATCGGATTTGCATTCGGTGTTTGTGAAAGCCAAAGTACCGTTGTAATGCCGTTTTTCCTCTTCCAGTCGGTGCAGAGTCGACTGCGGTGTTTTGTAACATTGTCGTCTTGTAATATACAATCTTTGTTTTTGGACCTAAACATCCTTTTTACTGACTTTATAAGTCAACGCTGGTAAATTTTCAAAGCTTTCTGAGCATTCAAATTCTCAGTAAACAAAATCCACCTTCTGAAAAGCATCCCCAAACATGAATTTTTACGGGGTACCTAACTCTGAGCTGGACCAATGGCATTTCACAGTAAGACCAATCATTTAGACTTCTTAATCACTTTTGATGCATTGGCGACCTTTAATTTAGGTCCTCACGGATGCAGGCACAAAAAGACCGCGGTGGACCACCTCAAATGTCTTGGCGTAAATATAACTGATTTTCTTTAACGTGTGCTCGTCACAAAAATTCGACTACTACGGTAACAAATCAGTTCTACAGAAATAGTACAAAGATAGGAGAATTATGCTGTAAAATATGGCGGAGATACCTTTTGAAATTTTTGAACAATCAAAGACACGCTCTTGTTGAACAGACTGTATAGAAAATCGTGATGCATTTCAATTAGAATAGATAAAACAAATGCGTTTAGAATGTATCTGAGCTAAGGTTTTGTTACTCTTCGTGCACACACTGATAAAAATAACACATAATGGATCCATAGTTTTTTAACTTTAAATTTTTAACATCGGATTCCGTTTTAGCAACTTTAAAACCCCTAGGTTTAACATTTTCAAACATACTAAGTAATCTGTCAAAATATTAATTAATTTGTCTATTTTAACAAGTTTGGGATAAATTATATAGGAAACAGCGTGTAGTAAAAAACTTTTAGTTATCAGGCTAGTAGGTAAGGAGCTGTCCATATATTACGTAACGCCCCCTGTGTAACAAACTGTCACATTTACCAACACCCCCCCCCCTGTGTAACGCGTAACAATATAAAATTTTTGTTTCGCTATAAATTTAACTGTATTCTCACTATTGATTCGTTTTTTTCGACAAAACAAACATAAACCTAAAATATAGTATAATATAACCTTAAAAAAAAATTACACGAAAAAATCACTCAAACTTTAAAAAAATATTCATAATCAATATCACACAGGGAATAAAAAACATATAACACGTATATTGTTTATGCACAGGTATACAAAATAAAACACACATTGGTGTTCTGTGAGTACACATTCCGCGCGAAAATTTATCATCGCCGATGATTCATTGGCAAGAACAGGGCCGTAAGATTTTGTTTAATATCAATGTCAACAGTTTTTTTTACTGATTACAATATTATTTAAATGTGTATAGTTTCGTCAATTTTTGTGTGAAAAAGGGAATTATGGGCAACTAAATAGTTATTTATGTTGAAATAAAAATACATCTGCCAAGCTTAGAAATAAACATTAAATTTATTAAATTCCGTTACGTAACGTTTACCTAGACCAAACAAAAAAATAAAAAAAATGTAAAAAAATAATTTAAAAAAAAACTTATTTTTTTTTTCTTTGTTTTCTTTTGGCGAAAAACGAAAACTTTTTTTTCATGATTTTTAATTTTTTAAAAAAGTTTAACCCCCATAATTTTTTTTTGTGGGGATTACTTTTAAAATTGGTAGATTGATCCTTATAATAAAACTATTTTTTTCTGAAAAGGTTAGATTAATCGGAATTTTCATTCAACTTTTTTCGATTATTTTATTAGTTTAACCCCCCATAACTTTTTGTTTTTGGGGGGATTACTTTCAAAAACAATAGGTATCTTTCCCATTGTAGAACTTGATTTTTTCTTAAATTAACATAAAATAGCATGCATATTTCGATATAATTATGAATGCTTTTAGAATTACAATTATAGCGTCCATTTTTCATTCACTTTTGAGAAATATTTTAATAGTCTCAATAATTTTTTCCATTTTTCTTGCTATATGAAAGCAAGTTTAGGATGCTATATACTAGACTCTCAAGCTGGGTTTCTGGGTAATATGCACTATACATAACAAAAAAAATGATAACGATATAAATGAATTAAAGTTTTTCGAAACAATGTAATACCAAAAAGTGTTCAGTAGAAAGTGAAGCATTGAGTTTTGTTACTCCTTGTTATTGTATTATTATTATTTTAATAAATAACTTATGAATAATGCTTAAATATAAGCGTTTTAAAAACAAATTTATAACTCAGGGGGATCTCACATTTAGGTCAGATCGTGGTTCACATTGCTTATAATAGTGGGTGTTGTAAAATGTACAAATACCTATTCTCAGGCTGTACTTCAAAATAGTTATAATACAAGGGCGAAAATTAAAATTTTTCGATTGAGTAGGTTTTTAGAAGCCAAGGGCTGGCCGGCCGGCCCGGGGGTAATAACCTTACGAAATCAAAATTTAACTTTTCGCCCGAGTATTATACAATATTTTTTGCTCGATTGTTCATCATCATCATACACTTTATACCCCGGTTCTCGCGTTATTATAGATTATAGGGATTTCATATTTTGGCTACCCCCCCTAATAGGGGGTGTGTTAGGGGGGGTAGCCAAAATATGAAATCTATACAGCCTTGAATAACGCGAGAACCGAGGTATGTAGTGTATGAATTTTGGTACATTTTGCGTTACGTAATACTTGAACGTTCCCTTAGCCATCATTTGATGCAAGAGCGAAAGCCGTTATTGTTCCAACATGTTACTAATGTTCAAAATTCAATTCATTGGAAGCTTAATAAGTTCTTGTGGCAGTAGGTATTGCCTACCAAAACAGTTAAATCTCAGTGCTCCTAGCATGTTACACTCAGACATTAAGTATAGTGTTTCTTTACTTACCCCACACTTCCTACTTTCTAACCTTGATAGTGTGCATGTATTTATTTAAAGGACAATGTCCCTTTAAAAAACCCACTAGTAGTACCAAACCTTACGAAATCAAAATTTAACTTTTCGCCCGAGTATTATACAATATTTTTTGTTCGATTGTTCATCATCATCATACACTTTATACCCGGGTTCTCGCGTTATTATAGATTATAGGGATTTCATATTTTGGCTACCCCCCTAATAGGGGGTGTGTTAGGGGGGGTAGCCAAAATATGAAATCTATACAGCCTTGAATAACGCGAGAACCGAGGTATGTAGTGTATGAATTTTGGTACATTTTGCGTTACGTAATACTTGAACGTTCCCTTAGCCATCATTTGATGCAAGAGCGAAAGCCGTTATTGTTCCAACATGTTACTAATGTTCAAAATTGAATTCATTGGAAGCTTAATAAGTTCTTGTGGCAGTAGGTATTGCCTACCAAAACAGTTAAATCTCAGTGCTCCTAGCATGTTACACTCAGACATTAAGTATAGTGTTTCTTTACTTACCCCACACTTCCTACTTTCTAACCTTGATAGTGTGCATGTATTTATTTAAAGGACAATGTCCCTTTAAAAAACCCACTAGTAGTAGTCCCGGGCTAGGTAGGGGTTAGCTTAGTGTTTTGATTAATTTGTGTTAAAATGTTTTTGTTATGAAAATATTAATAATTCTGAAACCATTCTATAATTATTATAAATATTGAAATTGATCGCAAATAAGTCACTGCACATTTTATCTATATTATAGAATCTCTAACAAAACTTTAATCCAAGTATTATCCAGTTTATACTTGTTTCTAGGGTAATATAACTATGGTCTGTTTTTTCAAGCAAGATAGTAAATTAAAAATCGCACAGTAAATATTTTTACAATAGGTTCAAATAGTATATGATTGTGTATAGAATATAGTTATGTTTTATAAAATAAACTACGCAGTATATTCGCACATCCAATATTCGAATCTGTTTTGAAAATATTCACTGTGCGATTTTTAATTTACTATCTTGCTTGATGAAATAGACCATAGTTACCATGAAAACTAGTACTTTTTCAAAAAAACTATAGTCCTACGACAAATAAGATTAAAACGTTTTTATAGCAAATTTTAAATGCTTTTTAATTAGGTAAGAATTTTTGTAATACGTTTAATTATATTCATAAACGAGTTATCGCCAATAATATAACTTTTTGCCAAAAGTTTATAGGTTTATAAAATATTTTTTTTAATATCAATTTTTTTCATATTTTCTTGGCGTTTCATGACATTCTAAAACCAAAAATAAAAAAATAATATTTTTTTAGTCGATTTCTTTAAAGAATTTGGCCACCGGTAAAAAAACGACACGTAATTACAAATAAAGACCCCCTTAACATAATTTAAAATTGCAACAGGAGTTGCACTTTTTTGTTCTAGTTACATTAATATTAATTACTCTAAGTACTTATATTGTAATATGGGCAATTATTTTTAATACAATAAACAAAATATATATTTCATGGTGAATTAAAAAAGTTTAAATAAGAACAATAGACCAAATTATAGGCTATGTTTCGCATTAGAAATTAAGTATGTTGTCGACATTTTTTTTCTTCTTAAGCTCTTAGAATAAAAATAATAGCAGCTGTATTAACAATGACATTTCCAGAAGCATGAATAAACTATAATTAAATAGTCAATATAATTATTATTTTTTTGAATACTTAACTAAATTTCTTTTTCTAGCTTAAACTAATTTTACTCTTACTGCTAACTTGTAAGAGTATAGTTTGTGAAGAAGTAAAAGAGGACCAAACAGTAACAGAAGAAACCAAAGAAGAACTAGTCGAATCAGAAACAAAAGACGGTAAACTAGAAATAATTAAAAGAATAAAGAAAGTTAATGAAGACGGCTCGTATACCATCGGTTACGAAGCAGACGATGGATCCTTTAAAATAGAAAGCCGTGATGTTCTGGGAAACATTAAAGGAACATACGGCTTTGTTGACGATGAAGGAAAAGTTAAAAGAGTGTCATACAGTACAAGTAACACGACGGACGTTTTAGCCAAAATAGAAAAACCAAATGCACCATCAGTAGTACAAAGAATACCAAAAACAAACAAGACTTCAATTAATAACAGACCAAATCTGGTTTTTCCTACAACTTTGTCACCATCAAGTACAACACCAAACCTAGTTCAAGCTCTTCGAAGAAGAGCAAGTAGTACTTCCGCTACAACTTCCAAACCTAACTACAACAGCGTTGTAAGTATAGGTTCTTCTACGACTAATAGACCTATAATCTACACGTCTTCTCCAAGAGTATTACTTCAGAGATCGTCACTAGGTACTACCATACAACCCCACACTGGCCAAACTTCTAAGTCTAATGAAGGTCAGTTATCACGACCAGAAATCAGTGTTACAGATATACCGATTTATAGAAAATTAGCCTTAAAGCAACATGAGATACTAGATGAAACTACAAAACCTGTGATAGAAGAACCCGAAGTTAGAAGCAATATTTTAAGAAGAGAGTTATCTCAGGAGAAGCCGAACGGTTTTAATCCCAGAGAACATGTGGTTAACTTACAACAATCCGATGGTGATGATATTACAGACATCTACAGCGGATCTCTAACGTCTGCAGCTCCACGACATTTATACAGTACCACTTTGAGACCTAGAATTTTATCTACAACTATTCCGCCATTAAGATATAGCACAAATTATCAGGTTGAATCAACAACACCAGAGTATGCACAAGAGACTTCTACAACTCAATCAACTGTGGACAATGTTAACACACCAACTCCTGTACCTATAGTTCAGATCCCTGCTAACAGAGGGCCGCCGCAAGAGCCTTTGGTTGCGATTCGTCATCCATACCAACGTGGCAGCAGTATTTTGGTGCCATTGAGTCATTTGCAAAGACGTATAGTCCCTGTAGATAACATCCCTAGGGATGATGTTGATCAGTATATTCTGCAGAATATAAGACAGCAGGAGCAGCAGTATAGGGAAACCACGAATAAACCCCAGGATCAGGAACCTAGGCCTATTGCGATTAGAAGGTTGCCTCCACCTCCACTGAGGCCAATTCCTGTTCAAGTAGATGAAAATGGATATATCAGGGAGTTGGGACCACAAGCTCCAACGCCCTATCCGTTGCCGATTCCTATTACACCGGTACCAAGGTACGTATTTATCCATCCATCCAAAGTCATTTAGTAGTACTAAGGTTGTGAGATGTATGGGCTACTACTGGTGGAAAGTTAGAGAGATAAGGCCTTTATAGTCACCAAGATGACTTTACAGTCATCTTGATAGTCACATATTTATTAATTTGTTATTACGTTTTTATTACTTAATGTATTTTCTTATAATAGATACGTGCAAATTAATATGTTTTTTCAGGTAAAGACTAGATTTGTTCTGTATCTAAGAATTTGGTGGACTAACACTGTTAGTTCTGTTAGTCTAACAGGTCTTATATCTTTATCACCTGGGCAGAAAACTGAGTAAAACAAAAATAACTTTCACTTTTTAGAAACACCAACACTTTTAATAATATTTATATTGAATCTTATCCACTATATTTAATATTTGCATTTTAAACCTGTTTTGATTAAATATAATACAGCTTGTTCCAAAACTCGCGTACAGAAATTTGAGGGTATATTAAAAACCCTCTGGAAAATATGAAAAAAATTTCAAAAAAAATCCATCTTCAGTACTAATTAAAAAGCAAGCTATTTAATCTGACCAATCCTGTTGCTGATGTTAAATTACCTACAAATTAGTTTTTCCCTACTTATTAGTAACTATGGTTGCATTTTAATTGTTGACGCGTGCATTGTTTGAGACTTTCAACTTTAGAATCTTTTTAGGTTATTATATTTTGACAAAGAGGTTACCAAATATTCTATTTTTATAGGGTCACTCCATCCGGCGGTGTTTTTTTGATATTAATAAATATTTATGTCACATTAATGACCATGTCAACCTACAGAATATGTACCTGCAATAATTAAATTTGCTTCCATAGCTACAAATTCAACTTTTAAAGGTAATTTAACATCAGCAACAGTATTGGTCCACTTAAAGCATTCTTATTTTTGAATTGAAAGAAGATGATTTTTTTTACATTTTTTTCATATTTTCCAGAGGGTTTGGACTTTTTAATATGCCCCCAAGTTTCTGTCGCGGGTTCTGGAACAGGCTGTATTCAATATTATTAAATATATTTATCATAATAATTGACTATTATATATAATACTCAATTATTATGATAAATATATTTAATCAAAACAGCTTTAAAATACGATTTTAAAAAATCCAATCAATATATAAAAAATGCAGTAATTACTTTTACAGAATAAAATGATTCCTTATATAGGTATAATATATTAATTTTTCTTTTTATAAAATAATTATCTCTATAAGATATTTGATGATATAATTAATGTATTGTATGATTATTACATAATTGCATAATGTATATAATACATAATTTATATTTACATTTATTTAAAATTTATGTCTTATATACCGACATGAAGAGCTCATACGTCAATCACGTGAATTAGTTATAATTATTAAAATGCTATGAAAAGCTTTTAATTCGTTTTTTTTAGTAAACTTTTTTGTAAATAGAAACTGCTTTTAAATTTCTTTATTCGTAATTTAAATATTTAAATTATTCATGATAAAAGTGCACATTATTATTGCCAGCTAATAATATCACATTATTTATTTATTTTATTTATTTATTTATTTGGTGTTTAAGATACAGAGCCATGGAGAGCACCAAATAAGCTTTATGCTTGTGCTAGGGGCTCTCCATTAATTTTGATAAAAAGTAGGTTATTTAACAGTAATTTTTACATAGTTATTTAATAAAATATTTCAATTTGGACATCTCAGTTTATTTCTCTATTTCAGCAAAGCCCCTTCTTCTTCTTCTTCTTCTTCTTCTTCTTCTTCTTCTTCTTCTTCTTCTACTACTTCTTCTTCTTCTTCTTCTTCTTCTTCTTCTTCTTCTTCTTCTTCTTCTTCTTCTTCTTCTTCTTCTTCTTCTTCTTCTTCTTCTTCTTCTTCTTCTTCTTCTTCTTCTTCTTCTTCTTCTTCTTCTTCTTCTTCTTCTTCTTCTTCTTCTTCTTCTTCTTCTTCTTCTTCTTCTTCTTCTTCTTCTTCTTCTTATTGTTGTACTATTTTACATATTTGCTAATATTTTATCAAAATAAAAAACTAAATAGATACATTTTTAAAACTTTTATTAAGTTTAAGCTATTAGAAGTTTAATTTATTTCATTGTATTAGCTCTTTTGGATCTTGGCTTCTGAGAAAAATAAAACCGCACTATTTTTATGTAAAACTGCAAGTAAAACTGCAATATTTTTATGAAAATTAAACATGCACTAAGCTTTTCTTGCTAATTTATGATCTTCCATAATTTCCAAGTTATAATGTTAAAACTTCTCACTAAATATTAATTTTTCACCAAACCAAACTGTAAATTCTTAATACATTTTCAAAATTATTCAAACCAATTATGGAAAAGAAATTCGATCGTTCCTTATGGGAAATAGCTTTTGGTTAATTTGGCTGCATTTTCATATATATTCTATAAAAAAAAGTTATCATTGCGCTAAATCGCTATGGCCGGCCGATGCAGAAACTGAATGCTATTATTTTTAGAATGTATGCATCGGTCAGTATTTTGTGCTTTATCGTCTTTTCTCTTAACCAGTAAATGGTTAAATTTTCTCATAATATAATATATGACAGTATTACTCTTTCAGCTCCATAATATAATTAAAAATAATATCTGGTAGCTTTCAGCCCTGAATCTTTATGTATTTTATTAAGAACTTTGATTTTGTTACAGATACAATACACCTGCACCAGTTCAACCTAACGACGACATGACTATGAACGAGATAAACGAAATAGAACCCCCAGTTAGTACCAGAGAATTCCAGAAACTTCTACAGCATCTAATCTTACGTCAAACCAAACTAGAAAAGGTTAACTCAATGATGACGTCAACAACACCACCTAGGAGGCAATACGATCCTTACCCTCAACCTCAATCACCATACAGACCTCAATATAGAACCTCAAATGTACCTTATTTTATTCAAAGAGCTGCTCCTCAACAAGAACTACAACATCATCAAAATGGTCCTGTAAGGTTCATGCAAGAACAAGATCCAAATGACAGAAATGATCACTACATAGCTATACCAAGAAATAGAGCATTATCTGTCAGACAACAAGACTATCAGGACCAATATGCAAACGCTCAAAGTTATGTTCCAATGAGAAGAGTAGCAAGACTCTTGCCTTCTGAGACTGAAGTAAGCCGTGAAGAATATCTTCCACCAGATGTAAGGGAAATGTTGCTTCTGAGGATGTTACAGTTGGCAATAAACCCAAATCTACCAGTCGAAGAGGATGAAGTGGCTACGGGGACGACCCCAACACCGCAGTTCAAAAGAAGTCCGGTTAGGAATGTGGAAATTCTTGGAGAAGAAAGTGAAGAAATGAGAAGGCCGGCTAGGAATAAGAGGTATTATAAAGATTATGATTTAAATTATTATTGAATATTTTTTTTGATCCATTTTAGGGTTAAAAAAATTAAGGAAAATGACAATTTTTTGTCCAAAAATCCTATAATGTTAGTACTTAAAATGTTTCCGACCATGGTTTCGCCATTTAATTTCAGAATAGCGCTTTTAAGGGACAAGTATTTGCTAATAACTTCGAAATCACAATTTACACAAAAAAATATAGGGAAAAATATTATTATACTGGTGTATTACGGTACAATTTCCTTATTTTAATATAATT
The DNA here is from genome assembly GCA_958510825.1 of Brachypterus glaber. Lineage (NCBI taxonomy): Eukaryota > Metazoa > Arthropoda > Insecta > Coleoptera > Kateretidae > Brachypterus > Brachypterus glaber. The sequence continues at coordinate 13,471,853 of OY294046.1, forward strand.
ATTCTAGTTTTTCTGGTATAAGAATCAGCACATGTGCACATGCGCACCGATTATTTGAAATCAAGGTAATTTTTTCTACATTTTTAATTTATGTAACAAAACCTTATTTCTTATTTTTCCGTGTAAATTTTACGTATGTCTGACGATTAATGATGTTTTTAGCTAATTTTAAATGTATATCTCTTAAAAATGACATTGGAAAACAAAGTGGCATAACCTGTATCGAAACCGTAAAAACCTTATTAAAATTAAAATAATTATTTTAGGGTTTTTGGATCAAAATATTTTTCAGTCAAAGGGGTTAGAATAAAAAATACAGGAAATATTCATAAAGAGTAGGACTATTTAAAAGAAATGTTGTTTTAAAGAAAGATTTTACTTATCTGTTATAGGATAACACAGGCCCACAAAAAAAATTGTGAATCTTGGATTCCAATATGACATTCCTATGTATTTTTTCCCGCTGAAACCGAATCCGTAACCCGTTTAGCCCTTACACGTCAGGATTTTAACATAACCTCAAAAAACACTCGAAAAACTACTGAACGCTAAAATCATCTACTCCATACCACTTTCACCCCCTTCCTCCTAATTCTTGATTTCGTAACCCCATTATCCCCTAACCTCGAAAACCATTACTCCATAACCTCAAAAACGTTTAACCTCATTAAGTAGAAAAATCTGGTTCGAGAAAACAGAACAATCACGTGAAATTTTCTTGTAGAACATAGTTATGAATAAGTAACTGTATAACCCTAAAATCCCATCACAACTCCTAACCCCTTCACTTCGTAACCCCATATATTATAACCTCTTAACTCTATCATCCTATTCTGTGGAGAAGTCCGGTTCTCGAAATCATAAGAGTTTTGTGAGTGAAGTCATGAATCAAGGTCTATTTCATTATTTTTTTAACCGGACTTCTCCACAGAATAGGATAACGGAATTAAGGTATATGGGATTACGAAGTGAAGGGATTTTGAGATTATGGTGTTAGGGGATTTTGGGGTTATAGAGTTACTTAGCTATGACTATGTTCCACAAAAAAAGCTGAAGAATTTGTTCTGTTTTCCCAAACTAGATTTTTCTACTTAATAAGATTACGGGGTTTTGAGGTTATGCGGCTATGGTATTATGAGGTTAGGGGATTATGGGGTTTGTGGGGTTATAGAATTAGCAATTTTAGCGGTTTCAGTAGTTTTTCGGGTGTTTTTTGAGGTTATATCAAAATCCTGACGTGTAGGGGTTAAACGGGTTGCGGATTTAGATTCAGCGAAAAAAAATACATAGGAATATCATATTGGAATCCAAGACTCACAATTGTTTTTTTGTGGGCCTATGTAATCTAGTAAAGTAATTTTAGTGCAGTTATATATAGCCTTTAAGTGGTTTATAAGTGCATGCACCAACATTAGTTTACTAGATTTTAGAATTTGGGTATAATAAATACAATACAATACAATACAATACAATACAATAAAAAATAACTGTATTATTGATCAATATTTTAATGCATTAAAATAAAGATTATAATTAATAATAAAAATATATTATTCTGATAAACTTTCTATAAAATAAAAATGATAAAATAGAGAAAAATAAAAAAAATTAACAAAAATACCTAGCTTTTTTTTACTTTTACTCGTAAATAATTAATTTCTATTTAATTTAGCAAATATTGTAGATACTAGATTTATTTATTTTCTAAATGATCCTTTTTATATATTATTATAGAATAGAATTTTTTTTTGAAGAAATAGTATAACCCCCCTTGATTAAGCACAGCAGCAATTTTAAATATTTTCAAGTAAACCCTTAGAGTAGGTATCCTCTATAGGTTTATAGGGGTCAAATCAACAATATGCAGATATTTTTGCTTTGTATATAGTTTTATTCGCGAAACTTTGATTGTCATGTTAATAATTTTTAATCAAAAATATAGAAGAGAAAAAGTTGCAAGTCGCTTGTAAAACAAGTTTACTCTAAGATATTTTAAAAACTCTTTGACCCAGTGACTTGAAATTTGGAATAAAGATTTTCTAAGTAGTAAACAAAATTTGTTGCAAATTTCAAGTCTCTATGTCAAAGATTTCTTGAAATATCGTAGTGTAAATTTGTTTTGCAAGAGACTTGCTTTTTCTCTACTATAGGAAAATATTTTATCCAATGACCGTCAAACCATCTTGAAATATAATAAATGATAGTATTTTTGAGATATATGTTGAGATATAATAAATAATACATGTTGAGATATAATAAATGTTGTTCGACGTTTCTATGGCTAATGATCATAAAGTTACAGCACCATCGATCTATGAATCCTAAAATATTATAGCTGAAAAAATATTGCTAGCATATCATCACTTAAAATTCAAAAGTATGTCTAAAAACTGTAAGCAAAAAAACTAATCTTTTCCTTATGAGTTGATTCTATTATTATATACATTGGGTTTTGTTTGGACTTTAGAGTATATAATTGTATGAAACACAAATGGGAATCACAAAAATTCCACCTATAAAAACAATAAAAGAAAAAATTGAATTTTTTACATACGACCTTATGCACATTGAGTGACAATATTTATCACTGTAAATTGAATGTCATAACCAATGACGTACAGGATGAAAATTAGTTATTTCTATTACTCCTTATTGTAGAAATGTATTTATCAGTTAATTTCTTCTGATAATAATTTCCTAAAAGTCTTGGTTTTATTTGTAACTATCACGAACCTGACACATGAATTTAATTAACTATGTAAAATTTTACGTAATGTTTGGTTACCAAAGATATATGACGTGAGAACAGTGAGATGTCAGTCTCTGGAAAATAATGAAAAAAAAAACACATGTTCTAATAACACAATAAAACAATTCGTTTATATTCAAATAGTTTCATTTCCTAACATATATTTTGCAATATTTATATGCTAATAATGCTATAATACTTGCACTTTTTAAAGTGAAAAAGTCGCACGATATGTATCACACTTATTATTCTAAAGTTTTTTATCATACATTTAACCTGTATGGGTTTTGTGTTTAATGAAATTTTTGTTCTATTGTTGTACTGCCGGTATGTTACGTAAGTTTACTTTGAAGGAAGGAAAAATATTTACCTCAAGTATTAAGAAAATCTGACACCTACATTAAATATGGTAATCACTATACACTTTTCACTACAGTACACTTACTATAAGTAATATAATATTAATAATAAACTAAATTCAATTTGAGGAATCATGGGACTTTACGCGGCCAGTTTTTAAAATACTGGTAAGATAATATATAAATGTCCTTGACCCATTTATAACATTCTAGATCAAGGTTCTACCCAAATTATAGTAATTATTTTTTAAAAATATTCTGTTTAAGTAAACGAACTTTTTAGTGTTTGGACTTGGATAAAGGATAAAGAACTTGTATTAAAGCATAAAGATTAATTTAACATTTAATAATAATAAAAAATCCCATAATTTTCTTAATTTAAATTTATTTTCTTAATTTAAATTTATTTGGCTAAGCCCTTGGCCCTAGGGCCAAGAAGTTTTTTCTCCCGCTAACTAAACTTTGATATTTTTAAGCTTTTTTTTAAGAAGATGCTTTACCTTTACTGTAATATTTATAAAGAAATATGACCTTTTGGTCACTTTTAGTCTTGAACTATATGTTCTTTTTGACCAGATACAGTCATTATAATCATTACATACAAAATAATTTCTTTTATAAAATAACCTCAAAATATATGTTAACCGATTAATCTGTATTCATCTACTTAAATAAATTACAAACACAATACTTCAATTGTAAAATCAATTTCAACATTTATAATATTCATAGAACGGTTTCAAGTATTAATATTTTCATAACAGATACATTTTAACAGAAATTTATCAAAACACTAAGCTAATTTGAAAATGAAACTGCACGCAAAAGAAACAAATGATTCAATTGTTTTTTTTTAGCGATTTGATTGGATAGCAATATGTCATGGATAACTACATAAGTTATAAGACAGTAAAAAAAATATTTTTTGCATTTTAAAATTAATTATATTTTAATAATTTATTATAATTAGTAACAATTGAATAAAAAATATTGTTAATACACGGGCAAAAAGTTAAATTTCGATTTAGTAGGTTTATTACCCTCTGGCCGGACCCATGGGCTGGCACTTGGCATCTAAAAACCTACTCAATCGAAAAATTTATTTTTTTTGTCCTTGTATTATAAATAACTATTAATGCACCTACTTGCCTATCAAAATTTTCATTTAAACTTACTTTTTAATTTAAATATTTAAAAGATAAAATAAATATTATTTATAACTTTAATTAAATTTTATTTGCAGGTTTTAAGATAGTAAAAACAACTAATTTAAAACAAAATCAGTCGGTGTTTCGAAGGCATTTTCTGTTTCTTCAGGATTTATTGTATCCTATCCCAAGAAAAGACAAAGGTTGACCTAGTTAATGGAAATTAATTAGTAGTTTTTATCTTCTAAACATGCAATTAGGATTAAAAAATAATGGTAATAGACTATAAATATTTTTGCGGGCTGATTTCGATTTTTTCCATTCTTCTAGCGAAGAGCAGGCGTCTTCTACTACTTCTTCTACTACCACAGCGGCTGCCTTTGTTGCCCCGGCTCAGGCGGCTCAGGAAATTTATTATAATAATGGAGGAATATGGCTTAAACCAACCTTATCAATTATATTTATCATTACCCAAATTATATGAGTAAGTCTGAACTATTTTTGATAAGTAATTGAAAATTCTCATTTTGGAGAATACCTTAAACAAAGTGGATTATAATAGCTGTTTATGTAATGATAACGCTCGTGTAACATACACGATTTTTTGTCATACAGTATTCTTTTAATAATTTTGATTGTAAACATGCATGATCGTCACTAAATGTCAAAAAAACCAAAATATTTCAATGATTTGCTCATAATTAATGAGAGGGAATTTTACGAGAGCGTTATTGATCATAATGTCTTAGGATATTACGTATTTCTTTATGAATACCATATCCAAGACATTTCAAAAAATTATATTTTAAATAAAAGCTCTTTTTAAGCCGTATAAAAAATATTATATACAGTTTTTTGCTAGAATATAATGTTTTAAAGATACAGAATTTAAAATCAAACAAAACACCTAGTTCGAAATTTGCAAACTAGATGGCTCTAGTGTACAATATTGCCGATATTTTGACAGGGTGCTTGCAACGTTTCATGTAGTTTGCTTTGATGAATTTATTTTATTTGTCATTTCATTACAGATTTTTATTGTTGCTGGTAATTTTAAAGAAAATGTTTATATTATATTTTGTAATTTAAATTAATAAAGTAACTAATATATTATAACTTTTTTATAATTATTTATTTTACTAAAAGGGTTTAAAAACGATCTATTATAAGCAAACAAAAAGTTTTTAAAACTTTTAATAAAGCGTTTTTGTATTTCACTTTGTTTAAACTTATTTGGTAATTTGCATGTTCTTCCATTTTATTCTATTTTCCATTAAATTGTTTGCCATTATTATTTGCATGACTTTTTATAAAAAATATATTTTTTAATTTTCTGGAATGCCATAGGTGGAAATTTTGTGGGGTTTATTATGGAAAAAAAAAGACAAAATTAATTTTAATTTTCCAAACTAACATAAAACTTAAAAGTTTAATTTCTGTCATTGTTTTTTAGAGAAAGAATGCTGTTTAAGACGTCTGATAAATAGCTTTTTTTTTAATTAATAACTTTGTAAATAGTTGTTTAATGAATATTTTTTGAGATTTAAATTGTGTAAATATTTCTTTTATTGCCAGATATTTTCAAAAAAGTTTAGGTTATTAAAACTATGCACTCAGAAAATTTCATTGTAATTTTAATACTAAATTTTATTTGTAAATACATATTTTTTATTTATATCACCACCATTGGTATTTAATACTTTACTTGTGATATTAATTATTGCAATGTGTGTATTGTATACAAAATGTTGTCATAATAACATAGAGAGCGTGCTGGTACATTTGAATATCCACGCAACATGTGTTTATTAATACTAGCATGTTATAGTAAAAATTACTGTAACATTTGGTAAATCGTATCAGTCTTATAGTATGGTATAATTTGAGTTGTTGTTAAGTTGTATTACTGATCTAGTTTAAAGTATGTTGCAATATTCAGAAAAATTAACAATCGGTAAATAATACCAAAATTTTGATTAGTAACAATTACACACAGATAAAATAAATAATCAAAATTTTAGTATTATTTACCGATTGTTAATTTACTAAATACTGTAACATACTTTAAACTAGATCAATAACACAACAACTACAACTTAAAGTATACCAAACTATAACTGTGACATAATTTACCAAATGTGTGGGGATCCAAATGTACCAGCACGGTCTCTATGTTAGTATGACAACATTTTGTATACAATACACACATTGCAGTATTTACTATCACAAGTAAAGTATTAAATACCAATGGTGGCGATATAAATAACTAATATGTATTAACAAATAACATTCAGTATTAGAAATACAACGAAATTTTCTGAGTGTGCCTTTCTAATTTTAACTTTGTGGACAAAAAATAAAAAAACTATAATATTAACGAGGGGTCAAAACACTACAAAATTTCATATATTTTGTACAATGATTTTCGAGATATTTCAAGATTTTTGAAATCAAAAATCTAATATTTTTGGGCTTAAAATTTTAACAAGATTTCTAAGATATTTTAAAAATCTAAAAAATCTTATTTAAAATTACCCAGATTTTGGAGATTTTCTTTTAGATTTGTGGTATTTTACAAATAATTTTAAGACTTCAAAAAACTTGCACTTGGACTTCATATAGTTATTAATCCCTCGAATACTAATATAATATAAATATTATAGAGTATTAGAGTATAAATAAATAAATAAATAAATAAAATAAATAAATATTAATATATAGTAGAGAAAAAGATGCAAGTCGCTTGCAAAACAACTTTACACCACGATATTTCAAGATCTTCTACATAGAGACTTGACATTTGGAAAAAAAATTGCTTACTACTTAGAAAATCTTTGTTCCAAATTTCAAGTCACTTGGTCAAAGCGTTTTTGAAATACCGTACTGTAAACTTGTTTTACAAGCGACTTGCCTCTTTTTCTCTTATATAGGTTGTTTTTAAAAGAGATTTATTTTTGATAAACTTATTTTTATAGAATTCAAATTTTAAAATTAAATTTGATATTTCTGGCAGTGATACTTTAATCTAAAATTTGTATTTAAAATAAATATGCGTTATTAATAAGATTGTTATACAATGTCGTTTTATGTTTTATATTTTTTATTGAATTTTTTTGTATTAAAGCGTTTTTACAAAATTTATATTTTTTAATTTCATATAAGCTTTTTTAGGTTTATTTTAAAAAAACCTTAATTTTCTATTATGTATTATTATAATAAAAAAATATACCTAATTATTTTTTGTATAATAAATTTTATTCAGTTGGGTAAGACGTTGGCTCTATAATTATTTTAGAAATTTTTTATAAAATAATTAGGTTAATTTATGAATTTATTTAAAACAATAATAAAAAGATATAATTTTAAAAATAAGAACAATTCACTGAGAAAAAAAAATATGTCACAGATAAAAAGTTACCATGATTAACCGTAAATGGTTATTATTTGAAAAATAATGTTATGTAAATAAACAAATTTTTAATTTAACAAAAGAAATCTAATATGGGTGTATTTCCATGGGGCAAGGGTTTTTTAATCCACTTAAGCTGTTTTTTAGTCATGTTTTAATATTTTTATACAGAGCGTGTCAAAAGTACGCCCCCCTTTAACCTTTGAACTGCTTAAGATCAATAAATTTGAAATTTGAAACACGTGCCTAAATAACATAAAAAATAATTTTTATATATTTGATGTGTTTAGGGGGCACAGTGGAGACAGGGCAGCAAGGGGGGCACTTTTTCAAACAGAAAGGGGTGTCGTGTGAAAGTTCTTCATGCGACAAGGGCCGACTTGTGTTTTTAATATATATTTCTGTTAAACTGCTAAAACGACCAATGTTTGACTTAGTGTATCCGTTCAAGATTTTTGATGACCCTTTTAAAACCAAGCCACATATATATTTTTTAATTTTTTAACAATTTTTTTCAGGTTTTCAATTTTTTTTTGCTAAAAAATACAATTTTTTAATATTTATCTTGTAAAATTTTATTTGTCATTCAAAATAAGTTTAAAGTATAACTGACGTATTTGCATCATGAAATAAACCATTTATCAAAAACTGCTAGATTTTTTAAAGAAATGTTGTCTAAAATTTAAATTTTTAACCCTCACAAATTGTCCGAAAAAATAAAAAAATATGTGGGCAAATAGATAATTTTATAAGCTTTAAAGTGATGTATCAGACGACCCCCCATTCCATTAAAAAATGTCTCCGCTTGCCCCCCTGCCACCATTGTGCTCCCTAAACATATAAAATATATGCCAAAAATTATTTGGGTTATGTTTTTTACCTGTTCTTAATTTTAAATTGATAGCTTTAACCGTTCAAAGGTTAAAGGGGGGAATTTTGACACGCTCTGTATAACGAAAATGTTAGCATGAGCCTAAAATTTTGGGACACGCGGTATAATTAAATGATAAATAATCAGTGACGTATAAAAAATTCATAAAAAAATATTCTGCTGTGATCGATTGTACTTTCCTCGCAACCCTTGCCCGGCAACATTTAACAGGTTGACTTGGCACGCACAATGGTATGGAATGTAGCGGTCGTGTTCAAAAAAAAAATCCGCTTTATTAGTAGAGATAGAAAACCGAATTTAATTTTATTTTGTAGAGAAATGTTTAAGCTTTAAAACGATTTAGTGAAAAGTTATTTTCCTTAACACGTTTGCTGTCGGTTGTAATTTGTAAGAACGTGTAACAAACTGTGCACATGGCAGTCAACTTGTTAAGCCATTTTGCCTCAATGATTATAATTATAATCATAATTATAATATAATCATAATTATAATTGAGCCGAGTTATGCAGAAAGCTACCAACACACATTGTGAGATGATAGTAGGTTACGGAACATTTTACCCAATATGTTTTACAGGAATTGAATTAAAGATTACATATTTTGTACATGTTCTGATACATGAACAAGTGCAACAAATGTTTAATGGAGATTTCTCCATTTAGAATAGACAGGGACAATGGTTCTACCCAAAAAGGATAGAAGTAATATCACCAACATAAAGAAAAAAAATCTCCTAGGTTTTATGTTGGCTACACTGTCAGTAACTCCATTTTCCCTAGCCACTGTCATTGTGTGAGCTGCGTTTGATATTGTTTTGATTTCAGTTTTTTGTGTGTTTTACTAAATATTGTGTTTTTATTGACTATTGTAGTACTTTTACGAGTTTTGATATTTATATATTGTTTACCAAAGGTAAGTTCTTTCTTTATACCTTAGATTTAAAGCCTAGGCGAAAATCGTTTGGACTTTTGCAACTCTTGTAAAAACATCTTGGCATTTTGGTAGCTATAACAGAAATAACGCTCTTCATAAACTTAATTTCTTGAAATGTAGAAACTAGTAAAATTATTAAAATATATAATAATAATAATATATAGTTAATAATAAATATGATAAACATTAAATAAATTCATATTTACCTTTTCATATTTGAGGTTATGTTTTGTAAATAAATAAACAGATTAAGCAACCAACCTAAGAACAATTAATAGGATTTATATTTCATTATTTATTTTACTATTAAATCATCAGTTTTATTTCTTAGCAAAAAATATTCATTTCTTTAGCTTTATTTACAAAAATCAAAGGTAATTGTTGATAAAAATTGAAAAATATTCATTATTTTTTTAATTTATTTAAGTTGGTAGTTGCGTGCCATGCACAAATGAGATAGAGATGGGGTAGACGTCTTCTGTTTCATAATTCTAGTTGTAAAGAGCTCTATTGTAGGTGTTTTAGTCAAAACGAAATCCAGAAAAAGGTGACATTTAATTTTACTTTAGTTATTTAAATCATAAAACAAATATTAATTTAGACTTTTGTAATTACATTTAGATGCTTTCATTATCTACTTATGAGTCTCAGTATATGACTATTTTAAGAAAATTAAAACCATATTTTCTGAAAACAACAAAAGTTACAGAGAATTTTTAAACAAATTTGAAATCAGAAGAAAAAATACTAGAAGAATAGTCAAATTCTACTTGCAATATAATTTAATTATTTCTTACAGAGTGTGCTGTAGAACTTTTACCATTGTCTAAAAAACGGACAAGGTATTGATTTTGCTAAAAGTGGTTATACAGGGTGTATTTGAAATAGCGTAGAAAATTTTAACAGGTGATTTTACATGATAAAATATGACAAAAAGTTCCTATAAACATATGTCTAAAAATGCGTCATAAGGGAGCTACGCCCCTTTGAAATTGGCTAAAAAAATCGGTTTTTATTTAATAACTCAGGAACCCTTTGAGATATGTTAACGAGGTTTTGCACGTGAATTAATCCTAATAAGGCCCATCTTTGCATGTTATTTTCACGTACTTATTTAAACCAGGGGTGTGCGAAACGGGGGGCCTTATCAGTTTTCTGTCCCAAACTTTTTTCTGTGTAAGTTTTTTGCAATTTCATTTTTGAAATATGATTCCTCAGGTTAAAATACATAAAAAAGGTACTCTTGTTGTAATATTGTAGGATTAACAATTTTCGAGAAAAGTTCATTTGAAGGTGTAATTCCACGGTTCGAGGACAGAAAATTAAATACTATAATGTCGAAAACCAAAATTTTAATGATGAAATGTTATTCTACATCAAAAACTAAGAAAAAAAGTTTCCATACATGTAGGTCGAAAAAACGCTTTTAAAGCTAGCATAGACCTTTAAAAATGGTGCATATTTAGCTTAGCTCCATTAGGATTGATTTTTGTACCTGTATATGAGGTTTTTTTCTTAGTTTTTAATGTACATTCGCCCTGCATCATTAAAATTTTGGTTTTCAACATTTTAGTATTTAATTTTTCGTCCTCGAACCGTGGAATTTAACCTTCAAATGAATTTTTCTCGAAAACGGTTAATCCTACAGAATTACAACAAGAGTACCTTTTTTATGTATTTTGACCTGAGGAATCATATTTCAAAAATAAAATTGCAAAAAAGTTACACAGAAAAAAGTTTGGGACAAAAAACTGATAAGCCCCCCCCGTTTCGCAAACCCCTGGTTGAAATAAGTACATGAAAATAACACATAAAAACGGGCCTTGGTTGGATTAGTTGACGTGCAAAACCTCGTTGATATCTCAAAGGGTTCCTGAGTTATTAAATAAAAACCGATTTTTTTAGCCACTTTCAAAGGGGCGAGCTCCCTTATGACGCATTTTTAGACATATGTTTATAGGACCTTTTTATCATATTTTATGATGTAGAACCATCCGTTAAAATTTCCGACGCTATATACACCGTGTATACTAAGGTAGCCCTAAAATAACTGTATGCAAATTTGCAAAAGTTGTTTTGATTTTAAAACCCTTTTTGCCTTCAGGGTATGTGTGTACCGTGCAGCGCTTAGTCTTGAATAACAAAATCCCGCTGTGTGATGTTTTGTTTGGATTTAACCTAACGAAAATTACACGCAATATTTAACAAAACATTTATTAAATTAAAAATAAAATATCTTATCAACATAATTTACTGTTACTCAAGCACAGATTCAAGTCTTGAGGGTTCTTCTACATTGTCTGTTTCCAATTCCGGGTGATAATCGCCTGGAGCGTTCCAGTCTTGTACGGATCCACTGCCCATGGCCATAAAAAATGCTGCTGTGGTTAACAGAACTGCCGAGGAGGCTCCAAACACCAATCTCCACCAACCTGCAAACTAAAATAAGTCGTGATATATAGTTTGAAGCACGGATCTGTGGCTACGGGAATTATTTTTGGAATGTGTGTGCAAGTGGGAGGCTCGTTGTAAGCACGCACGCCTTATAACGCTCTTGACGGAAAGACGAGAGCGCGAATGATTCCTCCCCCTTCCGTCGGAGACTTTATTTCATGCGGAGAACTATATTTAAGGTTTTATCTACTCACACTTTATAAATAAAATGACAGGTAAAATACACGATCTATCAACATTGTTACACAAGCCGCGGTGTGTGTCATCATTACGCACGCTCTATATTTGCTTTGTTATTATTGACTGTTATTCTATTTTTTATGTTAACAATATAGATTTACTTCTTTTGACTTGAAATTTTTATATAAACAAATTACAATTGTACATAAAATAGGGAAAAATATACCTAACTAAAAAAATATACAAACATTACCTAAAAATACTTCTGCTTACAAAATAATTAATTTAAAAAAAATCAAACAATCCAAAAAAAAACTGTTTAAAAAAAATCATTTTTAGTTAATTTTATTAAAAAAAAGTTCATTAAAAAAAAATTATATGGGTTATTAGAAGTTTAATTTAGTTCTTTTATTTTGTGTCAGAATCTATTCTCGGTGTCTGAAATAGAACGCAGTGGCTAATATCTAAACCGTATTATGCTGCTCTCGTATAAGGGATTCCCTTCAGAAGGAGTTACGCGAACCGCACCCGAATTGGTACGATCTTCGCTTTTTAGCACACTTTCGCAAATGAGTCACTGCAGTCTATTTCAGACACGGATAATAAATCTATAAAAGTTACACCAACTTTTATCATCTATGCACAATGGATGGTTTTGTAATAAACTGTCCCAAAAAATATTTTAATTTCAACCAGTTAGGTAAATTAAACAATTTTTTTATGATAATTTTTCTAGGTAGCTACTATACCTTTTGTTTAACAAAATTAGGACTGTGAACACGTGAAGAAATGTAAGTTAATGTTTCATTCAAATAAAATGCAATTGTTTTATTTTAATGTGACTTTTAATTCGTACCTTTTAACAATGACTCTCGATTGTATAATATTTTATAATAATTCGTTTATAATTTTATAGCAACATAGATTTTAAAACATTGTTTCATTTTTTTTTTTTTTGTATACAAAACTTTAGGAAATTTTCTAAAACAATAATTAACCGACGTGAAAATATGTAATGATTTCAAACTAAAATAAAAAAAGTAAAAAAAATACAAAAAGATTTGAAGACTATTGGAGGCCGAAAACTTTTTTTTTACCGGATATTGCCTTTTATTTCATAAATTTGTAGTAAACATTATTAATCCAACCCTTCACAGAAACACTTGTTTTGAGCACTATTTTAAATGTCAAAAGTGAGTTTTTTGCCACTAGTGACTAAAAAAATTTTCACCCACTCTTTTACGTACAGCTTTTGATCTCACCCAAAATTAGTTACATACCCTATTAATTAAGTATTATAACTATTCTATAAATAGAAGCACGTTAACTAAACCATAAAAATTAAAGAAAACCCCAAATTATTCTTTAGTTTTTGAATAAAATACTGTTTTTATTAAAAATTCTGTCATCATGCGTCCATTTTGACGTTTGTAAGAAATGAAAACCAGCAATTGTTTATTTTTAATAGGCATACTTAGGCCATGGCTACCTATTATTTTAGTATTAAGAAAACTTAATCTTAATATTTTTGACATAATTTTTCGCAAAATTATAGATTTTTATTTAAAAATAAAAGGTGTTGGATAAAATTAAATTCTCAACTGGTGTATCAAGTGATTTTATCCACTTAAGAATATCAGCCCACTCGGCCTGACGGCCTCGTGGGCTGCGTGGATAAAATGCTACTTAATACACTAGTAACTATTTCTCCTCAAGTTACACCACTATAAATTTTTTTTTTTTAATATATCCTTCAAAATTGGTGGGATTGATGCTTATAATTAAAGTAACTTTTCCTGAAAAGCTTACGCCAATTCAAATTTTTCTTTTTCTTTTTTCGATTTTGTAAAAAGTTTAACCCCCCATAACTTTTTTGTTTTTGGGGGGATTATTTTCAAAAGCAATAGGGATCTTCCTCTAATTACATTACATTTTTGTTTAACCTTGTACTATTCTACTTAATTAAGCATACCCTAAGTCCAGGACTTGTGTGGGCTAATAATAGAACATTAATTATCATAAAAATGTCGAGTCCATTGGATAATTCGTTCGTGTACGCAAAAAAACGTGACATCGGACGGACGGACTTTTTTGTATATAATGTTTTTTGGCTACATTTGAAAATTCTGAACTACTGAAACAGAAAATGGTACGGTTTGGATCTTACTTTTTGCGAAAATCTTTGAGATCTTGATTATTCTGGTGCTATTTTGATTTACTTGAATATTGGTTTTTCCGGTAATTATGAAAAAGTAACCACCAAATATAAAATTTAACTCGCAACTTGCAAATTAAAATGTTTTACGCCCTTACATAATTTTTCCAGTAAAAACTAGTAATGCAATGTTATAATTATAATTTCCAATTAACGTTGAAAATTTGAGCAAAACCGTTTTAGATATTTTTAAGAAAATTGTGATTTGGTTGATTTGGAGAAAAACTAAGAAAACCCCCCTATGCAAAAATCCTTCAAAAACCTTTTAACCTTAGCTTAAAAGTTTAAAGTTTGGTTTTAATCTTTCAAAGTGGACGGACGAACGGGCAGACATCAAAATCTGAAAACTTTTTTTGGCGATAACATAACTTTCTTCCCTCCCGAGGTCGCTCAAAAGTAAAAGAGAAAAAAATGGAGTAATATATTGTAGATTACTTTAAGTAATTTAGTTATATTTTTATTTATGTTATTTTTGTAAATTTCGTATTATTAGCAATATTAACTTACTGAGCCATGAAGTCCTTCAGAAACAGCATAATTTGCTGCTAATAATCCTGCTGCTCCTACTGTTTGGCACAACCCGAAAACTGTTCCTGCAATATATAAATAAGTAATTTTTACCATTACACTTTTGACAATAATTTGATTACTTAAAAATTATTTAAATTTTCTAAAAAAAAAAGTTTAATTAAAATTAAGAGAGAAACGTTAGATAATATTAACTATAATTATAACAATTATTTTATAACCCATATCCCATGCGTTGCACCACTAATTTTAGATGAAGAATAGGATGTCTCTTGGAAGCAGGGGCGGATCTCGGATTTTGCTTTGGGGGGGGGGGGACAATTTCTATCTTCCAGAAAATTTGTTCTAAACAAAGACAAAATTGAAAAAAAATAGTTCATTATTTATTAATTATTTATTTATTTATTTTATTTAGGTTACAGCACAATATCGCTTAGCTATTTATCTGTTCTGAAAAAAAATTATGAAATAAAAATACATAGGTTTTGATTGCCTCTGGGGGGGGGCAATTGCCCTTCGCCCCTAAGATCCGCACCTGCTTGGACGTATTAAAAAAGCAATAAGTATATAAAATCTAAATAATTATTTATTATAATAAACTTGTCAGATAAAAAGAAAATGTACATTATGCAGTTAAACGACAAAAAACTAAATAAAAAATAAACCCTCAAGTTTTTTTTTATTTTTATGCTCCAAAAAACATTCAAAAAAAGTCAAAAAACTATATTTAAATAGAGATTTTAGGAGCTTTAAAATATGCGCACACGATCCACTTTATTTATTTATTTTGTTGAAGCAGATATTTGAGAAGAAATACGCTAAAGCCTATTTTTGACTGAACCTTATATTGTAGTATAAACAAAATATTTTGATTCCGAATCCGGCAGGTGCCACCTCGTATCTGTTCAGAAATTTGTGATAATTGAGGTCAAAGCCAACTATGACTGAAATACATGGTTTATGTTTCACAAATACCGTTTTGTGTAACATACAAATTATTTTAATGGTTTTTAAATATTTTGGGTGCGCTGAATCCGAATCCAGTGGATTTAAACTAGTAACTATTAAGGAAATTCATATAAATGAAGTCAAAGGCTATTTGTATGATTAAATAGGGTTTTGTATCACAGAATCGAATTTTTTCAGTGTATGCAAAATATTTTGATGATTTGGGTATACTGAATTCAAATTCAGTAGGTGCTACCTTATATCTGTTGGGAAAATTTAAAATAAGTGAGGTAAAGCCAACTATGTAAAAAATGTTTATTTTTTTATTTTACTAAACCGTGTTTTATCAGTGCATAAAAAACAGTCTGATGATTTTTAGAAAAATCTGAATTTGATGGTTGACACCATGTATCTGGTAAAAAATGTCAGATTATTGAGATCAATGCCAACTGCGAAAATATTGATATATTTTTTTCATACGACTGATCCGTGCTTTCTAAGTGTACATATTTTTTTATGGTTTTTAGTTAATTTATATAGGCCGAATCCGAATCCTCGTATCTATTAAGAAAATATTTTTTGTCAAAGGCAACTAGGTTGACTTGATATTTTTTTAAATTTGCTAAAATGTTTTTTTAGTGTATTAAAAATATCTTTACGGCTTGTAGTTAATTTGAGTGCGCTGAATTCAAATTCGTTGGGTGTCACCTCTGTTCTATTAAGAAATTATTTCAGTCATAGTTGGCTTTGACCTCAATTATCTCAAATTTCTCAACAGATACAAGGTGGCACCCGGATTCGGAATCAGCGCACTCGAATTATTTAAAAACCATCAAAAAATTTTGTTTATAGGGAAGGTAATTTTTATTCACGATAACCAACCATTAATTATTATTATTATACTGATACAACAAACCAAGATACAATTCTGTTTATACTACAAAACATGCTTTTTGAAGTTTCCACCGGACTATATTAAATAGTTTGTTTTGAAGTATAGCAGCCGAATTGAGGTTATTAGAATCAGGTTCACTTTGGGTCGTTTTGCTTCGAATACGAGTGACTTGATGCACGCTTTTTCCTATCTTTTTAAATTTTAAAAGAGAGAGAGAAAGCTTGCACAGTGTCAATTGTGTTGAAGCTAAGCGACCCCTTTTTACTTGTTTGGTTTTATATTATAAAAACAAACAAGCAAGAACAAACTTTACAATTTATATTATTCAATCCAAAACCAAACAAGTGCCGTTCTGGTTCTGGTAGCCTTAATTGTAGCTGATTGCTTCAAGCAGAAATCTGTCTAAGTATTTAGACCATTTTTAACAGTGTCCTAACCTGCAAAATTAGGAGCGATGTCAGCTGCACTAGCAAATGCGCCTGCGGGCATTGCTGCAGTCATAGCCAGTGCAGCAGTATATAGGGCAGCGGGTGCCGCAGGATCGCATCCTGTGTATCCTAGCACAAACATAAAGGCTGCAGGTGGAAAATGGGCTAAAACATAAAAATAGTAATTTAAATTTAAAGTGGTGAATGTTTTTGTTAAACTAAAAAAAGTTATAAAAAAAGTTCCCAAGAAAAAATTGAAAAAGCATTATAAATACAAACAAATATTTAAAAAAATATATAACGAAAAATTGCAAGTGCTTTGAAATAAATAAAAAAATAAAAAATTGTAGCAATATTTTTGTTAAACTTACAAAAATATGTAAATAGTTTTCTGGATGTTGTAGTGGAAACTATTCCGGAGGCTCTTACATGATCCACAACTATTCCAAAAGTAATAGCAGCAAAGAAGTGACCAATATGAGGAAGAGATTGAAGAATATCCTCCTGAAAAAAATATCTTTTTCTATTTTGCGACTCTTATAAGCTCATAATCACACGCATTTTGCTTGTTCTTATAGGCCCATTAGAGGTCTGTACTTTTTGTTCTTTTAGGTTGGCAACAGACCTGGCCTATCGCTTGACGTTTTCCCTGAAAATGTCAATGTCACATTAAAGTTGAATTTTCTACAAAATTTTGTGTTTATGTTATTTTTACCATGTTAAAATTGTGGCTTGGTTGATTGCAGTAAAAAAGAGAAGAGATGACTATAAAATATATCAAAATATCATTTGTTCTTAGAATTTTAAACATGGTGTAAACTGTAATGCCAATGTAAAACAAAAATCCCTAAATCAGTCATGAATTTAAATGTAAGTTTTTTTTTTAATTTTAGAGCAAAATAGAACAAATTGTATAAAGCACTCGTTTCATAACACGTTTATAGCTCACTAGTACTTTAGAAAACTCGTTTCCTAAACTTGTACTCGTGCACTTAAAACGTATGTTATGAAACTAGTACTTTAATATACTATTTTAATTTGCATATATCGAAATGAATAATTTATTCCATGTTTGCTGAAACTAGACAATAGGGTATTGAAAAAATTTAATTTTTGAAAGAAATAAATTTTCTTTCATAATGTATTACGGACATCAAATATATTTCTTATATATTTATTTTTTTTGAGCTGAAATTTGGCACAGAATTTTGTTATTGTATTTTTTAGACATGTGGGGATTTAAGATTTTCAAAAAATTACGTTTTTTTAAATGCTCTTTTGTAAAATTATTGTCCAGTTTTAGCAAACCTGGAATCAAAAATTCTTAAATAGGTTCTTACATATTCTATCGAAAATCCGTAAACCAATTTAAGATACTTAGTAACACCCAACATTAATGTTGCATCTGCCCACTGACTTCCAATAACAGCTATTCCACATGCCCATGCTGGTTTCGACATTAGTAGTCTTCTCCATGGTAAATTTCTATGTTCCTAAGGAAGACAACATTATAACAAGATATAGTTTGTCTTTAAAGTTGTACATTTTGTAGTCTTGGCTCTGGATAAGATTACAAAAATAATTGTAAATTTGGTTAATTTTCAAATGAAATTTAATGTACATACATATTAGGGTGGGCCGATAAATTGAAATCTGGAATTTCAAAACGCAATACCCGCCAAAATATGCCTTCTTATATGCCTAATGTGTGCAAAATCAGAATCAGATTAAAGGTCATCTTGAGCCCTCTACAAAGCATTTAATATTAATGAAAATATAGTATTTTTTCACATTTGTAATGTATACACAGCGTGTCAAAAGTCCGCCTCCCCCCATTAAGTTTTGAACGGCTTAAGATATCAACTTTAAATTTGGAACACATAAATAACATAACCAAAATATTTTTTTGGTATATATTTTGTGTGCTTAGGGGGCACGATGGCGACGGGGGGCAAAAGGGGGATTTTTTTTTAAACGGAAACGGGGTGTTACATCATTTGACCACATATTTTTTTATTTTTTCGGAGCAATTTTTGGGGTTATTCGCGTAAAAGTTAAATCACGTGAAATAACGCCTCACTTACACCACAAACCAGAATATAGAGTGGCTTAAAATATGGCCTATGATGTTTGTAAATATTATTTTCGGTTGTAAAACTTATTTGTTTTTGCAATAAAGCTTTGCATTTTTTTATTTTAATAAAAAAAAAGTTTAATTTTTCTTATTTTTAGTTTTTTAACATTTTTCCTAAAAGTTACAAAATGTACACCTTTGCAGAGGGCACAAAAATTGAAAAAATAAATAAAACAAAATATAGGCTTTTTTTCTCTTTGTAAGACGCATCTTTTCCCCCCTATTGGATTTTCAAATAAAAAAAAATAAAACACCTATATAGGAACGGCCCACGCTAATACATATACATATACCGGGCATCCCAACTCTATTTAACCAGCGATTTTCTCGAAAACTAAAAAAGATTATCAATTTCTGCGAAAACTGTCTTAATTTAGAAAACTTGAACTATTTTTTAACATATATTTGATACTCAGCTCTCAAAATGTGGGAAAGGGGCAAGTGTGGAGTTTTTTAAATAGAAAGGGGGGTCGTGTGATACATCATTTTGAAGCAAATAAAATTCTCTATTGGACTGAATATTTTTTAATTTTTTAAACAATTTTTTAAGGTTTTAATTCTTTAATTTTTTGTGCTAAAGAATGCTATTTTTTAAGTTTTTTTTTTGTAAATTTTTATCTATGTCAATTAAAATTAGTATAATTTACCTTTTTTCATCATGAAATTAGTAGTTTTTAAAAAATTGTTTGATTTTTTTAGAGTAATTTTGACAAAAATACCCATTTTCAACCCTATTTTAAACCCAAAAAAAAAATGTCTAAAAAAAAATAAAAAGTATATAGTTAAATGGACAATTTAATAAGCTTTAAAATGATGTATTACACAACCCCCTTTCCATTTAAAGAAAGTCCCCCTATGCCCTCCTGCCCACATTTTAAGAGCCGAAAGTATCATATGCTAAAATATAGTTTAAGTTGTCTAATTTAAGATGGTTTTCGCAGAATTTGATTATCTCTTTAAGTTTTCCAGAAAATCATTGGGTAAATAGAGTTGGGACATCCGGTACATACATATCTTTTTGTGTAGTTGAAACCAAACCAAAAAGTCCAAACTAAAGTATCATATATATGCTAAAATATAGTTTAAGTTGTCTAATTTAAGATGGTTTTCGCAGAATTTGATTATCTCTTTAAGTTTTCCAGAAAATCGTTGGGTAAATAGAGTTGGGACATCCGGTACATACATATCTTTTTGTGTAGTTGAAACCTCTCGCAACTTTAGTTACTGAATATAAGTTTTTACAGTAAAACATAAGGTTGTGCTTTTATTATTATAAAAACTAATATTCAATAACTAAAGCTGTGTGGGGTTCAAAATATACAATATCGTTACATATATAATCTGTATTTTGTTTGGTATGTTTAAGAGAGGCTTAGTGCATATGGCTCATTTACTGTAATAGGAATTAGTGATGGGAGTGAGTTTAGCTCACGGATGCTGGAGTTGCATCGGTAATAAAATGTTGATGTGAGAAAGTGAGACTAGCTCATAGAAGTTGGAGTTTCATCGGTCAGGAATTGGTGATTTGGACTTTTTTAAACTGGTTGAGAATATTTTCAAACTTTTCTTTAAATATAGATACTGTTTATTCTAGAAGTGGTTTTGAGAACATTACCACCATGCATGGCGTAGGTACAAGGAACAACTTTGGGATTTTGGACTACCATAATTTGTCGACTATTAAAACTTAATTTTCCAATCATACTCACCTCTAAAATAGTTTAACTACCTCTGCCGAATTTTTATGACTAAAAAAAAGGACCTCACCTCTGAAAAACTTTAACCCTGGTGCAAATTTTGAGAGTAAAAAAAGTTCCATACTTCTGTGGAAAAGATTTACCAACAATTTACCAACTTTTAAAATATTTATATTTCCTAACTTATCAAGGGACGATTGGAGGGGGAGATGCCCTCCCAACCACATTATGTACGCTCCTGCCACGATGCCCCAAAATCAACCTTGAATCATGATTCAAGTTAAAAATTTCGATTGTTTAAACTTACGTCTCTTTTTGGTCTATTTGGATGTAAGGACTCCACCACAAACCTCCACCATAAAAAGTACCATAAAAATGACATTATAGCAATGATATAACTCAGCCAATCTCTTCCTAATTTCCTCACTACTAATGTTCCTAAAATACCAACTATTGCATAGCCCAGATTAACAGCTAAAATATTAAATCATTAATTACTAGGTAATAAAAGTAATAATATTAGTAGATACTGACAAAGTAACTAGGATCTATAGACTATAAACTTTAAATGCACTGATCGACAAAAAAAATATCTCAATTTTGTCTGATATATCATTTTCGATTAACTTTTTGATGCTAAACAAGAATTTGACCTTCATTTGTTGCCATCATGTCAGGGTTCTGAGATAAATCCTACTGATTTTTTAAAAAACAAATATTATTTTCAGCCATAAATATTTTTTTTTCTAAGAACATTCACGAAAGTGAACAATAAAATGGATATACTTTAAAACCTAAAATTGTTATTTATGTACCTTAAATTGATTCGCCTAAGAAGGTTTAAATTCTGGGGCTGGGGGATAAGTGGTAAATCTGAGGGGGCTTAGCCATCTAGAAATAAATAAAATCACAAAATAAAAACCTTTTTGTTTGGACTTTAAAAACAAGGGTGTGCTTTTTCCCTTATATTGAATTTTTGAGTTCAAATCTGTTTTCATGAAATTATTAAGTATTAAATGCCAAATAAATTGAGATACTAAACAAATTAAAAGCTTTAGTATTAATCGAGTGATGGGCATTTAAAATATGTTTTACTTTTTTTTCAGTTTTTTGAACTTTTTTTGAAAACCGTGAAAAACTGCATCTCTTAGATAAATAATGTTTCTAGAAAAAGAACTATTTAGGGCTGAAAATAATGATATGTAATGTTTTTTTCAAAAAATCAGTACCATTTATATCAGAACCCTGACCTGATGGCAACAAATGGAGGTCAAATTCGTGTTCAGCATCAAAAAATAATTTAAAAATGATATATCAGACAAAATTGAGAGATATGTTTTTTTTGTCGACCAGTAATATCAGTCTGAATATCTCGTTGCAAGTCAAAAGTATAAAACACCGTTTTAAGGGAAATTTCACGTAGTTTGGCTGCACAAAAATGAATCATTTTTGAATCATTTACCTGTATATAAGGAAACAAATCCACTAATATGTTTAGGTTTAATCCAGGTAACTGCTAACATATGTGCAGCTGGCCAAGTAGCACCCTGAAAGGGGGTTATGAAAATTAGTACTTAAAAAAAAATGTTGTTTTTGATTTTTTTTAAGGAGCTTTAACTATAGCTATACTGGGTTATTCAGAAATAGGGTCATTAAATTTTAGGGGTGATCATCAGTTTTTATCCCAAACTTTTTTCTGTGTAACTTTTTTGTAATTTTATTTTTGGAATATGATTCCTTAGGTCAAAGTACATAAAAAAGGTACTCTTGTTGTAATACTGTAGGATTAACCGTTTTCGAGAAAAATTAATTTAAAGGTGAAATTTCACGGTTCGAGTACTGGTGTAAATAAGTACATGAAGATAACATATGAAGATAGGCCTTATTAAGATTTAAAACCTCTTTGCTGTATCTCAAAGGCTTTCTGGGTTATTAAATAAAAAACGATTTTTTTAGCCACTTTCAAAGAGGCTTAGCTCTCCTACGACGCATTTTAAGACATATGTTTATAGGAACTTTTTTTCATATTTCCCAATGTAGAAACACCACTTAAAATTAATGACCCTATTTCTGAATACCCTTGTATATAGCAAAAAGTTTTTTTTCTTACCATAAAAACACCCTGTACAAATCTTATTGCAACATGGCACGCGGTTAGCCAAGATGCAGGAACCATAACAGCTACCACACCAGCTCCTAGAACCCCAGCACCAAAAAGTCGTTCTGCACCAACTCTAGCTGCTATTCTGCTAGCTGCTAAAGGGGACACCAATGTACCCCACATGAAGGCCTGTCTAAGTACAGCTTCAGTTTCATCTGTCCTAGTCATAGGAATCTAAAACATTTTTTACTAATAATGTTCAAATATTGTTTTTTTTTTTTTGGGTAAAAAGAGGTCGTACAATAACTTTTTTATACCCTGGCCCGTGGTTTTAAAGAATATGTCTAAATGATTCGAATAAGGTACTTTTTATAAATTTATATCTTTAAAAATATGGTCATAAATAACTCACAAAGTTGACCATTTTTGTCCAGTGTTTAGAGGGGGACAAATAATCTTATAGACTTAAAAAACTACAATACTATACTATACTATAGTATAGTAAAAAAAAGTCCAAAGTCACACCCCCTCTTAACTTTTGAACGAGTTGAGATATACTTACAATTTGTAATACTTAAATAAGATAACAAAAACTATTTTTTCGCATATATTTGATATTTTCAGCTCTTAAAATGTGAACAGGCCCCCTAGGGGGGCATGGAGAGGCATTTTTTTTAAGGTAGAGGGGAGGGTCGTGGTACTTTTTTTGAAGGTTTTAAGTTTTAAATTTTTTTTTTTGCTAAAATATGCTTTTTAAGATTTTTTATTGTAAATTTTTATTTATATCAATTAAAATTAGTTTAAAAGTATAATTTACATTTTTGCAGCATAAAATAATTAAATCTTCAAAAATTGTTTGATTTTTTTAAAGAAATTAAAAAATACCCAATTTCAAACCACAAAAAATGTTTAAAAAAAAATAAAAAATATATTTTTTAAATGAAATTTTTATAAGCTTTAAAATGATTTTTATATTTTAAAAAAATTTCCACCATGCCCCCCTGCCCACATTTTAAGAGCTGAAAATATCAAATATATTCGGAAAAATAATTTGGGTTGTCTTACTTAAGTAACTGTTTTAAATTTGAATTCGATATCTCAACCCGTTCAAAAGTTAAGAGGGGGGTCGTTTTTGGACCGCTCGGTATAATACATTCCGTATTTACTACTAAAAATTATGGAATATTGAACATTGTTTAAATTACAGATAAAGTATTTGCCGACCCCTTTTAAAAGCGAGAACAAAATCACACTTGACGAAATATATTCTTTTAATTTATATGTTTTTTTTTTAAACAGGGAATTTCCTACTTTTTGTAAAAGATATACACAGAAAAAAATATTGTCTTGAAAAAATCACACTTTATGAAATATATTCTTTTAAATTATTTGATTCTTTTTAGACAGGGAATTTCCTACTTTTTGTAAAAGATATACACAGAAAAAAATATTGTCTTATATCAAGAATGTGTGATTTGGATATAACGAAGAGAATATATATATATATTTTTTTTTTTTTTTTATTTTTATTAGGTTTGATACAGTACAGAGTCCTTTAAAGCAAAATTGTGGTTTAAATATGAAAGGATAATGGTATGCTTGAAAGGAGAATATATTCTCAAATATAAAAAGATAAGAATATGCATATACCATGGTATGCATAAAAGAAGAATATATTTTCTTCGTTATATACAAATCACCATATTCTTGATCCTTTCATTACTTAACCGAGTGTGTCAGATACGACAGGATCAGGTTGCAAGTCTTTGAAACTCAAAGACTCAACCAAGAGGAACTAAGAGATCTCCCTTGGGCCAATATCCTGACCTTTATTAAAAGAACGGGCAGATTCAAGGAGGACTCAAATTAGTAAATGGCTGGGATTGCCTGGGGTGACAAAAAGGGCCAGAAATGGCCTAGTTGTCCGGCTTTGGCCAACCCAAAAATTTACTACTACTACTACCATATTCTTGACAATATTTTTCTGCTTCGAGGTGGTCGAAAATACACTGCCGCGCATTAAATTCCGGACACCTAAAAAACTGACATTTTTTAAATTCAACTATTTCAAAAACTAATTAATGGATTTGACTGATTCTTTTTTTGTTTTGAAGCTTAAACATTCTCTACTTTTGTTTGTTTTAAGAATGATTAAATTTTTTTTTCTATTAATAGCAACAAATAATGTACAACTATGTTTCTTAACCCATCTTCTAGGACTTGCATGGTACGCCACTGCAAATATTTATCAAATTATTAAAGTCTCTCTTATTGCCGCAGTTTTAATGAATATTTTCTTTTTTATTTTTTTACTTTTTTACTTCTGGTTTAGGAGATATCAGGATTTTCCTGAAAGTTTTCAGTCAACTCAAAAAGTACTAAATCAGCAGAGTTTTTTATTTCAAGCTCATATCTTTTACTTCTTCTTCTACGCTCATGTCTTTTACTTCTTCTTCTACAGTTTCCTCATCCCGGGGCAACTTTTTATTGCCGTCTGACCGAGGCTTAACCGTGATTTCGCAGAACTGCCGCCGGACGGAGTGAACCTATTTTTTCTTCTACTCAAGTTTTTCAAACCCAATTTATGTTTTTGATAAACTTGATAAGAAGAAAAACGTAACTCGGTTAAGCTTCAAATTTAAAGCACAGCATCAATCAAATTCATGTGGTACTTTTTTAGTTAAATGAAAAAATGACAACTTTCAGGAAAATCCTGATATCTCCTAAACCAGAAGTAAAAATGTAAAAAAGTAAAAAAGAAAATATTCATTAAAACTGCGGCAATAAGAAAGACTTTAATAATTTGATAAACAGTTGCAGTGGCGTACCATGCAAGTCCTAGAAGATGGGGTAAAAAACATAGTTGTACATTATTTGTTGCTGTTAATCCGAAAAAAAAAATAATCATTCTTAAAACAAACAAAAGTAGAGATTGTTTAAGCTTAAAAACAAAAAAAGAATCAGTCAAATCCATTAATTAGTTTTCGAAATATTTGAATTTAAAAAATGTCAATTTTTTAGGTGTCCGGAATTTAATGCGCTGCAGTGTATTTAAATACATGTATAAATACCTCAATATGTGGTATGGACCTCACAACATGCATCGTAAGATTAGTGTCATCGTGTAAATGGTCTTGACAGTATCTGGTGATGTAACTCGTATTTTCCACATATTCAGCAAACTCTTCGGCAGAATAACTTGAGGTGATGTTCGCCCTAAGGGCGACAGATGCACTTTGCTCGACGATACCGCAAAGGACGAAGCCAGTAAGGACAAAGGCGCAAAGTACTTGTCTTGAGCCAATTTGGTCTGAAATAGTTTTGCCAAATAATTACATTCTAATATATTAACTATAGTAACACGGTACCAGTGAGCAGGGGCGTCTCCAGGCTTTTAGCCGCCCTGGCAAACTATAATAAGCATTATTTTTAATTATATCCACCTCAAAAAATATTTTAAGATTCAGGTTTAGGGGTATAGTAAGGAGTGATTATTTTTTTAAATGTTTACAGTATTTTCGTGAAAATTGATGTGTGGGGTTTTTTAAGGTAGCTTAAATCAAATCTGACAATAAAAAAATCTAACTGAGCCCCCGGAGTGCGGGCCCCGCTCTGCGGGGGGCAATTAATTTTAAATATTTACAATATTTGCCTAAAAATTGGTATATAATACCTATAAAGAAAAATAAAAGTTTACTGTTGGACTGGGCAGCCCGAGTCTAGTAATCTGTCACCTAGGGGCCCCCTAGTATTTTATTTTTTCCCCTCACAAAAATGTTGATGACTAAAAAAAGGTCCTCGCCCCAAAAAAAAATTTTGTACCTCTGCCAATTTTGATGTCTATGATGACTATGATGACTATGATGAGTATGATGACTATAATGACTATGATGACTATGAGGACTATGATGACTATGATGACTATGGTGACTATGATGACTATATTGACTATGATGACTATGATGACTATGATGAAAATGATCCCTAGGCTAGTAATATTTGTCACCTAGGGGGTCCCCGAGTATTTTATTTTTTGCCTTCCCAAAAATTTTGACGACTAAAAAAAAAGGTCCTCACCCTCCAAAATTTTTTAATTTTATACCCCTGCCAAAAAAAGGTCCTCATCGCCGAAAAATTTTGTACCCCTGCCAAAAATTAATTTTGATAACTAAAAAAAAAGTCCTCACACCGAAAAAAAAATTGTTTACCCCCGCCAAAAGTTTTAAAGTTTTAATCACTAAAAAACAAGTTCCTCACCCCCGAAAAAAGGGACACCCCGTGAGATTTTTCTCACTATCTCACCTGTCCAGTCCGACACTGCATTTATCAAATATTACAACTTAAAAATATATACAAACCATTGACCACTTTTGCAGCTCTCTGTACTTGAATGCTTCCACGTTTCAACGTGGCAAGTCCGGGTGCCATCATCAGGAAACAAATTAACACGCAAAACAAAAATTTATAAACAAAAAATTGTCCCAATGTACAAAATTATTTAATAGAGGTTTTAAACTTATGATACATCCTCAGGGATTGTTCTTGTTAAATAAAAAAAAACGTTTACTTGTTTTTATAAAAAAAACTAGTTTGAAAGCACCTAAATTGACATCAGTTTTCAATATTGTATCACAAACACCAAAAAATAAAAAGGAGATATTTTCAAGTTTAACTCTGTTTCGTTTAGTAATTTAAAAGGAAGCTATTTTTTAGGCTTTTTTACCCACCATTGACTTATTAAAAAGAAGAATATAAAAATAATGTTACCCCTGTGCCGATTTAGGGTAACATTATAAATCCCTATTTTTCTTTTTTTTTTCTCAATGATTTAGAGGGAGCTTATTTTTAACCTACATTGGCTTATTTAAAAAATAAATAGTAACAAAATAATATCGCCTTTACGCTGATTAGGGTAAAATTTAAATTTAACTCTATTTTTTTTTCAGAGATTTTGAGAGGGGCTCGTATTTCATGCCCATTATTTGCTTATTTAAAAATAATTAAATAAAAAAAATGCTTCTGAGGTTAAAACTTTAATTGTTCCTAAAGTGGACCACCCCCAATCATGCTCGAGTTGGGGAAATCCACTGTTCAGTTGGGAAAATTTAGTGGTAGATTTCGGAAGTTGATGGAATAGTTGGGAAAATTGAGGGGTAGAGTTGGGAATTTGGCCAGTAGTTGGGATTTTTTTAGTCATCAAAATTTCTGCAGTGGTAGGTAAAGTAAATTTTTGTGGTGAGGACTTTTTTTTTCTTAGTCAACAACATTTTTGCAGGGGTAAATGGCTTGGGAGACTTTTAAATTTTAAATTTTAAGTTAAGAAATATATGGTTTAGTTTAGTCTTAACTATACATAAACGGTTAAATGTTAAAAAACCACTTTTAATAGGCAATGGGACAAAACTTTCCCAACTAATGATTAAGGAATTTTTTGCCCTGGACAAACATTTATGTCTAAAAAAAAGGTTCTTGCCACTGCAAATTTCCCAACTTTACCGCTCGAGTTTCCCAACAATAAATTTACTGAATGGGAAAAAGGCTCTCGCCTCCTCGAATTTCAAAACTGCAACATTCAATTTTTCAAACTTGAAAATTTGATGACTAAAAAAACGCTAATCGCCTCTACAAATTTCCCAACTATTTCCTAACTGGAGAGTAGATTTTCCCGAATCAAGCGTGGTGGGGAGGTGACGCACCCTACCCCCCAATTCCTTCACCCCTGCACACCACGCACTAACCCGACATAATTTATAAATGATCCCTGACTCAAATATTAAATATTATAATATTAATTAATGACTATATATATCAAAAAAAAATATTAATTTCAAGATTTAAAAATATATATATTAAGATTATGATCTTAAGATTACGATGCATAGAAGTCACGATTAACAGAAACTTTTTTTTTTTGAATGTTAACAACACTAACACATATAAACCATACTAAACTAAATGATCTAAGAAGTTGGTCGTTGATAAAATAATTGGGCCCTTATTATATTACTTCCTCTATTTCACCTACATGACCCACTCAAGGCTGTATTTTATTTAAACCATTACCATTTTTTATAATTTAAAATTAATTTTTTATAGTGAAAATGTAATTATCAACTTATATGGCCCTATAGCCTCTAGGCTACACGTTGTAGGTAACAGAAAAAAAAGAAATGAAAAAAAAACAGAAAAAATAAAAAAATCTTGAAAGTCTTGGTATATAGGGCCTATAGTAATATAAAAACAAGGTTTTCTCTAAAACTATTTAAAAAAAATGTTATCTACCCTACGACTAAAACGACGGCCATCTTTAAAAGTTTAGAAAAATTTTATGGCAGGCGTACTCCGTGTACTATAGATATCTATTCTCCTCAACTTTACATATGACTGGTAGTCTGCCCGTTAAATTTTTAGCTCTAGGTCATGTGTACAATTGCGATTGATAGCGCAAAGAGCAATTCTGCCAGTAGTGTCATCTCGTATAACTTTTGTGAACTTTTAAACAAAGCCGTCTTTGAACTCGTATTCTTTCAAAAAATGGAAAATTTCCAAAAAAAAATATTTTGAAAAAAATTTGAGAGGTGGACCACTAAGTATCCAAAGTCCGTGTACAATTTGTTAGACTTTTAAAAATCTTTAAACTATCTCAAAAATCTTAACGAAAATCTTGAAAATCTTGGTAATATACGATATTTCACTGAATTTTTAGAAATCCCAGAAATTTTACCGAAGAGTACAAAACTCATATGTTTTAATGTCGAAAGTTTCACATATTTTCCGGTATACGGAAAAATATGTGTCTATATCCAGAGAAAACAATTGACTGAGAGTCAGATTTTTTCGCGAAAATTGTTTTTTTGGCATGTAAAACCATACTTAAAATACATGACGCATCTAGGAGGGAGGGGGGCTAGTGCTTAGCGTAACGATGCGTTACGATGGGGGAAGGGGGTTTGGTTTAGCGTTACGTAACGCTGTTTATTATTTTTAAAGAAAAAAAAGTGGTTGTCAATTTGAGGGGCCGTAGCGAAGAAGATTTTAATTTATTATATCATCAATCTATTTTATAACCTTCGTACAGAGTGATATTGGCAGACTGACAGTTTAGGGCTGCTGGTCCTCTTCAGTACCAAGAGTACTTTTGTGTGCTTGAAACACACAAGTCTTCAACTTGCTACCATTCAAAGTCTCCAGACTAGAAGAGTTATAAGTAGTTGTCTACATCTAGCAATAGATGGCGCAGAAGTCTATATGAATGAATCTATAGAATTACAACTCAACCTATCCAAAATGTATTGCAGAACATCGGCAAATTCCGATACCTTCTATCAGAACATTCTTAGAATATGCATAGCATAATTTTTAAGAACATTGTTAACAGAAATTTCTTAGAATATGCATTGGAGGAATGATATGAGAAACTTTTAAGGATATTTCATGCATAGATTATGCATTTTAAGCGCAAGTTTTAAGCATAATCATAGCATATCTAAAGGTTTATTCTTAGAATATTCCCAATAGAATAATTAGAGAATATTCTTAGATCATCGGTGCTATTTGGGGTATTCATACACATGTGCGTAAACGTAAATCCACACATATTCCCTGCTAACACATCCTTTAAAGAAGGAAACCTGTTAATTTTAATGTTTTATCCACTAGATTTTTATGGTTTTCTTAATAAAAGGCATAATTGTGGGAATAATAGCGTATGCAACTCGTCGCTTACCTTTTTCGTTTGGCTATATTCCTTTTTTGCGAATAAGTCTAAAAAAAAGTCTAAAAACGTTTTCCTAATCAGCGTGCAGAGTTGACTCTTGATACTGAAGAGGGCCAGCAGCCCGAAACTGTCAGTCCTCAACCCCAAAAATTAAAACTTTTTTAGCCCAAAAATAAAACTTTTTTTCTCGAGAAAAAACTTAATGACTAAGGGCCACTTGCACCAAATTTTGGTACGGGATTAACTCAGCTAAACCGAGTTTAAGTTAAAAATGCTGCGTTCTGATTGGTCAGCCGTCAATTTAATCCAAGTTTAAAGTTAAACCAGCATTGGTGCAAGTGGCCCTAAGAAAAACAAAAAGGTCCTCACCTCCACCAAAATATACAACTTTTGTTTTGGATTTATGAAATATACAACTTTCCAAGATGGGTGGGGGGGCCCTAAGATATTAAAAAAAAGTCCTCCGAAAAGGAGGAAATCTTTAAAGATTTTCTTCAGATTACCTCGTAACCTTCAAAGATTTCCTCCAGATTACCTCCAATTTGTACACCTAAATTCCTCTGCGGTTTATCCCTCGAATTAAAATTTCTTAAATATTTTACCTAATTAGTACCTAGGTTTCGCTTCTGGAAAGTAAAAAAAAATATTATTTTTTTTTTTTTGAAGAAAAATTATCATGCTGAAAAAGTCCAAATGCCACAAAATAACAGAAACAATCCTAGTCCAGAAAGCATTCTCGAGTATTCCTCGCAGTTTGATGCTCCAGACCGCCGCTAAATGGAGTGACCCTAAATTAAAGGACATATCGACACTTAGTGGCATCCATACGAACTTATCAAACTGATCAAAACGAATCGAACGGTTACATCTTTTAGTACAAGATGCTTGAGCATCGCTGTACTAGATGTCGCTAGCAGTTACGAATCACAAACAAAAGCCAACAAAATAAGCCAATAAAAATAAAGAAACAAATGTACGGTTTTGTTTGAATATATTTATTGTTTATTAACTTTATAAACGGTTATAACAATTTTCGCGGAGTTAGTGTTCTGTTAAGTGTGCTAAAAGTGAAAAATAGTGACAATTTGGAGTAAAACAGGTAAGATTTTCGACAGCAAAAGGAATTTACCTGTTCAGAGCAACCTGTTTATTTACTTAGTCAATTCTAACCTCAAAATGTTTTAATTTACAGGTGATTTTAAGGGAAGCAGGAGACAAAAGGTATGTTAATAGGATATATTATTTATTGCATAATTTTGGAGTTTTATTTCTTTTGTTTATGGTATAAATTAGGCATACATTTTATACCTACCTAGATAATTGCAGGTAGGGGAAAGCGGGGCTTAGTGGCCAGTGGGATACTGTGAACACAAAAAATGTAGTATGGATGTTGTATTACAGAACATTCTTTGTTATTGTTCTATCTATGTTTTTTTTTCTCACATTATTCCTGTTTACCAGTTTAGGCTAAAGTCTTTAGCCGGAACCGCCTCCAAATGAGACACTATCAATTACCTTCTCAAAAATAAAAAAAAAATAAACAGAATAGCTGTAAAAATATGTTTTTTTCAATTGATTCGGTTGAAACGGTGGCCTAAGCAGGGCCGTAGCGAAGAAGATTTCGTGGGGAGGGGGGGCGAATGACAACTTTTTTTTAGCCTAAAAAACAAAAAATCTAATGACTAAAAAAATAGGTCCCCACGTTTTCGTGAAATATGCAACTTTTGTATAAATCCCTAAAATATACAACTTTTTTCTTCAACAAAAACAGTTAATGACTAAAAAAAGGTCCCCACCTTTTCTTGAAATATGTAACTTTTGTATGAATCCCTGAAATATGCAACTTTTCAAAATAGGTGGGGGGAGGTTCCCCCCCATGGCTACGGCCCTGGGCCTAAGTATTTATATTGTATGTATATTGATGTATGTATATTGATAAGTATGTATATTGTATGTATATTGATAAAAAATTTAAACCTGCAATATTGAAATATAGTAAAACCCTTGTTTAACACGTCCGCTGCCGCCCATATAAATAGACGCTCATCCCAGGTTACGGACTACTTTTTTGCAATGTTATTCAAGTCTACAGTAAGCCCTCCAGGTGAGCTCTCGTCATTCAATATGAGTGATTGATAGACCCACCAGGTGGGTTGTTGGCAGCGAACGTTTTACATTCAATTAAAAAAAATAAAATTAAAAAAAAATACCGTGATACACATTGATTTGGACTTTTTGCTGTCATAAATCGTAGAAAGTGTCTTTTTATGCGTTTTTGGGGTCGCTGATTACAAATCTGAAGTCAAAATTTTAAATTTTGAAATGGCGACTCCAAGCTAGCCCCTCTGTAAAATAGTGTGAGGCGTAATTAATGAATGGTCGACCCTAAATGTTAAAGTTTAACTTTTTTTGGTGGTAACGCTAAAAATATAAATAAAATAAAATATACAGCTAGAAGCATATTTATTTTTAACATTGTTATTTGTAGGGGCCATACTTAAAATACGTAACGCACTTAGGGGGGGGGGTTGTTTAGCATTACGAGGGTGGAGGGGGATTTGATGTAGCATTACGTAACGCTCTTTAATATTTTTAAAGAAATAAGAACGGTTTGTTTTTCACCCAGAATGGTTTTGTGGGGCTTGGCTGCTACCGTTACGTATTTATAGGGGGGAAGTCTCAGCGTTTCAAAACATTACATGGTGGCAGGCGAGGGGTTATGTCACTTCATTTTTGGGACGAAATATCGCCTTTTACACTAATCAGTATCGCCCATATCGCCTCTAGATCGCCCGATATCGCCTCGAGATCGCCCGATATCGCCTCGGATATCGCCTCATATCACCTCACGAAGGGACGAAATACCGCCGCTATGACATGCCCCTCGGTGGCAGGCTTTAAGTATTTAAAGTATGACCCCTAATTTATAAATAAAAAATTAACTAAATAATATATTATAATATTTTTTTAAGGTACATTCTTCATTTTTTCTAATGTTTAACTCTTTTTGAGAATAACAAGTTCCACTACTACTAAATGCATTTGCACAAAACTCTTTATCTTTTTCACAAAAATCAGGAATATACAAGGGGTTTTTATATTTATTGGATTCGTATTCTTTGTTCAGATATAATTGAAATCTTTCCTTAAAATAATTGTCTACCATTTTCCAGATTCCCAAAGAATACCAACTCATTACAAATATAAAGAAAAAACCTCTTAATATTATAGCAAACATGTTTAAAATATAAGTAAGTTACACAAAGAAAAAGAAAAAATAAAAAAAATATTATTTCATTTTCTTTCTTTTATAATTAAATTACAAAATTGGAAATGTAAAATTAGTAGCAAAACATGCGAAGATTAAACATGTAGCCATTAGATAGAGAGTTAAAACACTAAATACACATAAAAAAGCAATCATTTGGAATAATTTTAATCAGGTATAATATTAAAAACAATTTGTTGTATTATTCGTTTTTATCGGAGAATAAGGAGAACAGTTGTTCCAAACTGACATTAATGGGATTAAGAGATATAAAAATCAATAACAGTAGCGTATTTCCAAAAACGAATAACTTTAAATTTTGAAAACCCTCGTCGGAGCGGATCCAATTTGAAAATCCTCCACCGTCTTCCTCTTGAATGTTTACTTTTTTCGCTTTTTCTTTTACTTTTTCTGGCTCTTTTTTATTTGATTTGTTTTTTGAGTGGTATTGTTTTTTTTTCATCGTTTGGTCCTTGAAATCGTCAACTTATCTGAAAATAAAAATACATGTATGTCTTAGCCTCGGTCTATATTGTTTGTC
This sequence comes from Brachypterus glaber, assembly GCA_958510825.1. Classification (NCBI taxonomy): domain Eukaryota; kingdom Metazoa; phylum Arthropoda; class Insecta; order Coleoptera; family Kateretidae; genus Brachypterus; species Brachypterus glaber. The sequence goes on from OY294046.1 coordinate 13,506,449, forward strand.
TAATAATTGGAAATTTAAAAAGAAAACAGTTTTCTTTGAGAATTATATAGCAACAGATTCTATATTTTTTAATAAATATGTAGTTTCTACACTGTAAAAACTGCATGTAAAATAATGAACATGAATTTACATAGTACGGAATAGTAAATTTACTAGTCTGGACTATGCTTAATTTATGAATTTATGTAAAAGAATCTAAAATTATGTAAAAGAATGTAAAATAATGTAAAATAATGTAAAAGAATGCAAAAGAATGTAAAATAATGTAAAAAAATATATTTACATTGATTTACATATTTTTACATGATTTTACAATGTCGGGCTATGTTATTTTAAGACGCTCGTGCGCTTTGGACAATAAACAAGAAGGCGTCGCATCATGAGACGGACCGTTTAATATTGTTATTGTTAGAGATAGCGACGCATGCTGCTAGGTTAAAGTGTTAAAATTGAAAAAAAAGGTAAATATTATTTGTGTACGATATTTAAATGCTTTATTTGTGGTCTAAACTCATTATAAATTACGATCTTTATCAACCAACAGATCTTTAAAGATGTAAGCAGTTTATACTCGTATTAAGGGTGCAAATTTTTGGTTTATTAAACCAAATAAACTTTACGCTACGATATTTCAAAAAAGCTTTGACACAGAGACTTGTAATTTGGAACAAACATTTTCTAAGTAGTAAATATTTTTTTTCAAATTTCAAGTCTCTATGTCAAAGCGTTCTTGAAATATCGTAGTGTTTAAGTTGTTTTAATAGCAGTTTTAATATGACTGTATGTTAAAGTCTATGCAAAATATTACCATTCTGGACTATGTAATTTTTAGCGTTCCGGTCTATGCAAAATATTACCATTCTGGACTATGTAATTTTTAGCGGTCCGGTCTATGCAAAATATTACCCGAGGGGCTGACCACGTCTGAAATTTGAACAAAAGAGTTCCTTTTTGCAAAGAGTTCCTCAGAGTTCCTCCAGAGTTCCTTGGAAGTTCCTCCTGTGTTCCTTAAGAGTTCCTGTCTGGAAGGGGTAATTTTTGCAAATAAGCTGTAGAAATTACCGCTATGCAAGACGGTTTCAACCAAACTTGGCGCCCCTACAAATAAAAAGAAATTGGCGCCCAAAAAAATACCTTCATGAAAAAAAGCTTTGTTCCTGACAGTTTCAACCAAAGCTTGGCGCCCCTACAAAAAAAAAGAAGTTGACAACCAAAAAATACCTTCATTGAAAAAGAGCTTTGTCTCTGACGGTTACTACCAAACTTGGCGCCCCTTCAAATATTCAAATAAAAAGTGGCGCTTCAAATTTACCTTCAAGAAAAAAGCCTTTATCCCTGACGGTTTCTACCAAACTTGCCGCCCCTTCGAAACAAAAATTGGCGCCCCAAAATTACCTTCAAGAAAAAAAGCTTTGTCCTTAACGGTTTCTACCACACTTCTTGGCGCCCCTTCGAAACAAAAATTGGCGCCCCAAAATTACCTTCAAGAATTCAAGAAAAAAAGCTTTGTCCTTAACGGTTTCTACCACACTTCTTGGCGCCCCTTCGAAACAAAAATTGGCGCCCCAAAAATCACCTTCAAGAAAAAAGCTTTGTCTGTCCCTAACGGTTTCTACCAAACTTGGCGCCCCTTCGAAAAAAAAATTGCGCCCAAAGGTAGGATGTTTTGATAAGGTGTTTGTAAGGGATCATCTAGTTTGAAAATAAAAAGGTTAATCCGCATGGGTAATAAATAATAATCATTTCTGACCGCGTCTGAAATTTGTACAAAAGAGTTCCTTTTTGCAAAGAGTTCCTCGGAGTTCCTCTGAGTTCCTTCGGAGTTCCTCCGGAGTTCCTCAGAGTTCCTCGGAGTTTCTTCAGAGTTCTTCAGAGTTCCTCCTGAGTTCCTTTGGTTTGTACAAAAGATTTCCTCGCGGTCAGCCCCTCGATATTACCATTCTGGACTATGTAATTTTTACCGTTCCGGTCTATGCAAAATATTACCATTATGGACTATATAATTTTTACTGTTCCGGTCTGTGCAAAACATTACCTTTAAGGACTATGTAATTTTTACCATCCCGGTCTATGGCAACATATTACCATTTACGGACTATGTAATTTAATGTTCTTTTAATTAGAATAGTAGAATTGAATTTTTTTTTTTGAAATTTAGGCTATTAAGTTTGTTAAAATTTTCACCGGCGGCGCTAGGGCTTTTTTCTTTTTTTTATTTAAGATTGCAGAACTTAAGCATAAAATTCGTAAAAAGCGCCTGCAGTGCTACACAGTGGTCCCAGAGTAAAAAAAAGTGACAAAAGTGCTTTTTTGCAAAAAAAATAGTGAAAAAATTGAATAAAAAATGCGATTTTTGGTGGTTCAAAATTTTAAAAACATGTCCGATTTAGCTGAAATTTGGCATTAAGGCTTCTTTTGGTAATATTAATACGGACCAATACCCAAAAACTCAAAATTCAAAATGGCGGAATAAATTTGGCCGAATTATTTTTTAAATTTCGCCAAAATTAACGAAAATATGGCAAAAAGAAACAAAAATGAAGAGATTCAACCCATTCTGTTATGTGTCATTTTTCTCTCAATTTTTGTTTGTTTCTGCCATATTTTCGTTAATTTTGGCAAAATTTAAAAAATAAATCGCCATAGTTATTCCGCTATATTGAATTTTAAGTTTTTGGGTATTGGTCCGCATTTAGATTGCCAAACTAAGCCTTAATACCAAATTTCACCTAAATCGGACGTTTGGAAAAAATTTGAACCACCCTAATTTTGTTTTCAGATTTTTCATAATAATTTTTTTCTTAGTCAGTGGTTCAAAAAAATAGAACTATGCCTGGGACCAATTTGGATGTTTTCTATTACGATGTTTTTTTCTTAAATACTCAAAATAAATTAATAATAATAGTTTTTCTTCGTAAATCTGTAATTATTTTAGGGTATTTTGTTTAATATATAGAAAAATTACTCATGTTTTGCCAATTTTTAATTTTTTTTTAATTAAATTTAAAAAAAGCGAGCCAATAGAAAATCATGAAATAGTAGTATATATAAGGAAAATAACCCATAACAGAATAAGTTGATCAATTTTTGTTTGTTTTGTCCCTTATTTTCGTTAATTTTGGCAAAATTTTAATCGGCCAAATTTATTCCGCCATTTTGAATTTTAAGTTTTTGGGTATTGGTCCGTATTAATATTACCAAAAGAAGCCTTTATGCCAAATTTCAGTTAAATCGGACATTTAAAAAAAATTCACTATTTTTTTCGTAATCAGCGGTAAAAAATGGCCCTATGCAAAAAAGCAGACTTTTGTCACTTTTTTTCACTGGGACCACTGTGCGCTAGAGCTTTCTTACGTTTTTTTTTTATTTAAGATTCTCAAACTTAAACGTGAAATTTGTTAAAATTTCCGCTTGCGCTTGCTCGCGTTTCTTGCGTTTTTGTAAAATTTTAAATTATAAGGCTGATTTAAAATTAAAATAGACCATCAAATTTGTAAAAATCTTCGCCTGCGCACAGTAGGAATTTTCAAGGTTTTTTCAAAATTTTCAATTTTCAAAATTCCAGAAGCCGGCAATTTTGAATCGATCTTCCTATTTTTTTTTTTAACTTGTACTTTCATAACCTACTGCTACAAATTCGAATTGAGGCGTAACAATTCAATATGGCGTCGAAATTTTAAAATTGACGCCCGCCATATTAAATCAGTTATTTTAATTTTCAATGTTTAACATCGGATTTGGTTTCAACGGCCTTAAAAATACTAAATCACAAATTTTCCGCAAACAATATTGAAAATTTTAAAATTTCGACGCCAACAAGTTCTTGAAAAAAAAATAGGAAGACCGATTCAAAATTGACCGTCTTCTGGAATTTTAAAATAAAAAACCTTAAAAATTCCTTCTGTGCTGCGGCGCTAGAGTTTTTTGAATTTTTGTACAATTTTAGATTATATACTGATTTAAAAATAAAATAGACTTTCTGATTTGTAAAAATTTTCTCCTGGAAAGGGAAAGAGAGAGAGAGAGAGAGAGAGAGAGAGAGAGAGAGAGAGAGAGAGAGAGAGAGAGAGAGAGAGAGAGAGAGAGAGAGAGAGAGAGAGAGAGAGAGAGAGAGAGAATATTACTATTAAAAAAAAAACAATTTTCTCGGTTTATAAAGTACAGCAATTTAGTTATCCGGATTTAGGACATTGATATTAATCTTGTCGACAAATGCATTCTACATTTTCGTTGTTGAACAGTATAATTATGATAGTAATTGACACTGCTTAAATCATTATTTATGCAAATAGATTTATGTCAAATCATAAAATAATTCGCCCTCGGATTGGCCCATTTATTTGACTTTAAATGAGACTTTTGTAAAATTATAATTTAATTGAAATAATTATTTATTTATATCCGGCAAAAGGCAGTTAACACCGCTGGCGAAAAAGTCTGGCATTTAACCCTCCGTTAACCAGGTGGAAAAAATAACGTTATTAACCACGTAGGGTTGATTGATTGATTGATTGATTGATAAAGAGAAACAAGATGAGGATTCGTACCTCAAACACTGCGGCCACCTGCGGGCCTATTGTGTTGTTCTTGGGTCTCTTGCTAGTCAAACAGCTTCGATTCCTTTATCAGGCTTACTAGGCTGTTTACTAGATTTGCATTGGAGAGCATAGCTTCTGGGTTACCATTTTCCGGTTGCCGGTATCTCCAGCGATGTAGAACCACGCAGTTAAAGAGAACATGAGAGGCTGTTTCCGCCTCCTCATTACACAGCCTGCATATTAGCTCATCCCTATACACATGGATGGTATGCATGTGTTTCCTCAGGTGGCAGTGGCCAGTTATTAGCCCTATCACCTTCCTAAGGTGGTCCCTGCCAATATTTAGAAGGTTCTTGGTTAGTGGACCAGTAACCACGTGGGATTTATTAAACCCCAATATAAAAAGTCCAAACGAAAAAAATAACAAACACCATTTGTTTCAATAAAAATGTTTCTATAATAATTAAATATGTAATAAACTTTACTTAGATAGTTATAAAAAACAAAAAACTCATTTTTTGAATACTCTGACAAACTTTATTAAAAACGTTACCAACAAATGCAACTTCAAACATTGCGAAAAAAATGGTTGGTATTATATTCATTCAAACATAAGCAGCTTTGACATAAAGGTTTCAAGTAAACCATACAAACGTCTCAGTCAAAAAAATTACCCCCAGGGAGCTTCCACAATAAGCTTCCATGGGATGTCCCATATTCAGCCCCTGGGAGCTTTTAGGGAATGCGAAATGTCTGCATTACCCTTAAAGAGCTTTTGGGTCGCTAGTCCCATAATGTACCTTTAAGACTACCATAATATAACTATAAAACTCCCATAATAGGTCTTTAAGCCTTCCTTTGCTGGATTCACCCCAAATGAGTAAATAATGTTAGTCAGCCAGCAACAAATATTTTTCTGACTGAAATGAGTTTCAGCCAGTAAAATATGTATAAAATAGTAACTTGGTATTAAATTATAAGCAATATCTAGCATATTTTAACTTAAAAAAATTGTAAAATGTTAAAACAAATTTGGGACGCCATTAACCATGTGAGGTCACAGACTTTTACTCACTTTTACTCACTCCTATTTCAAAACGGTTTTTCTCAGAACTGAGCTCAATGCACGGAATGAGGCTTTGAAGTGTTTTAGGAAGATAGACGAGCGGACGTGCCCATAGAATTAGACAATATGTTTTTTTGTTTAAAATAAACTCATTGGGGTTTGTTAGACCCCTACCTGGTTAACGAAGGGTTAAATGAATATGAACTAGGCCTGGGGACTTTCTCGATTAATAAGTTAACACACATTTAGCTACTTTTTTCCTATTATTAATTACACAAAAAAAAAAGAAAAAAGGTCCGGAGTTTTTTCGAAGACCATTGTATTCCTATGTATTTTGAGGAGCAGAATCCGAATTTAAGGTCAAAATAGCACCTTATCCGATTAGTTTTCGAGATAACCTCGAAACTTCCTTTCAGGTTGTAACGATATAAATCGTCACTTTGTAATATAGCAAGGGTTAATTAAACTATTCGTTTACTTACGTTATAATTTATGTTTATTTTGTATATAAATAGTTACGTACGTACAGAACTATTTTGTATCTGGGACTATTTTGTAGCAGGAACTGAATTCTAACCATATGAGTCTCTATTCCATAGTTCTACCTGAAAATAACATAAAGAAAACATAATTAGAATATGATTTTTAATAATAAAGAATCATATGACTTATTTCTCTATAGTGCATTTGTCTATGGACTTACCTGGTTTTTATATGTTTCAGAGTCTATTGAGGGTTGGATTTCACTGGCTTTCATCTGTAGCTTGTTTCTCCTGGAAAGTTTCGTATGATTATTCCTTCGGGATAATCTAGAATTTGTTGAAAATAGTTTGCTGGAACTGCTCACTTAGATTCAGTATTTTGTTTATACTTAGTTCACAGGACACTTAGTATTCTGTTCGTATTTTTATTAGTTTTGCTGATAAACAATAAGTATTGTTTATATTTGTTTCTTAGAGTAATATTTTGAGGTTAGATATCACTAATACGGATTTATTAGGAAATAGTCTTTTTGTTATTATTTTTGGTGTAGTTTTCGTTACCTTTATTAGGAATCCTATACGGTAAAACTGTAGTTGATAATGACTTGCATAGATGTCGCTAATAGTTCAGAAATAGGATTTTATTTACCTGAAGGGTTCATACCGGTTGATAAGGTCGATTTTCCTCCTTCTTGATGCAACTCGAATACAATGGTGGTGTCATTTTGACGAGTGTTTATTTTCTGTAATCATCGAAGTAATCCTTCATGTATTTTTATTTAAAGTTAGTGAAAATGAATATTTAAACAATGCGGAAGATATTGTAACGGTTATTTTCTACAATTACGCATTTATAACGTTTCGATGGACATCGAAGACTTAGTATGACATGTAAGTTAAGTTTTTCTGTTTCTTAGAATATTTCTAAGATATAATTATTGTTTTAGCACCATTAATTAAGCACCATTAAGCACCATTAACCACCATTATTACTACATTACTAGACCATTAATTAATTACCATTAATTAATCACTATTTCTATACCATTAATATGGAATTATATTAATTTAAGTTGAAGTTTATTTTGGTATATTTGATATACAAGTTCTCCGCATGGAGTGATGTTCTGTTGGAACATGGTTCTGTATTTTTCGGCATAGATAAATTCTATATGACCTTCTAGCAGACAATTTTATATTGGACATAATTTTCAAAAGTATATTTTATCCCGGACAACAATTTCGATAATACATTTAATCCTGGAAGATGATTTTTCCAAAGTAGATGGGACAGCCTATTTTTTTTATTTGAGAAATGAATTCATCAGCATAGGGGAGACTTGTACAGATGGAGACGATGGAATTCATACCTCATGGATTTTGCATAAACCAGCTAAGTACTCATTCTGAAAACTTTTGAAAGCAATATTTCATATTTTTAAATTCTTTTATTTCAATATTCTTATAACTGTAAACTTTATCAGATCTGATATAGTATTGATTAATACTATATGCCCTTCTGGCTTTTGTTCATTTTTAGGTACTTATTTTTTTTAAAACATTTAATCTCATTTATTAATTATTAAATATCATACTTTTGATTAAATGATTTCTAATTTAAGCATGACTTTTATACACTGCAAGAAATGATTGTTGTTTACATACATTTCTTGGTGCTTGCTGAACTTCATGTTTTCTTTATACATTTAAGTCGAATGATTTCTGAATTTAGTAATTTTTATTAAGATTTCTTTAATTATATCTTAATATAATTACACATATTTTTTATATATATTAATACATTACTTGATGTGCTTTCATTAAGTTTATTTATAATAAATTTCTCAAATGAATTATCTTATTTTATTTAGGGGTTATATTTTCTCAAACTGAAAAGCTTAAGTATTTACACTAGGTTGTTACTTACCTAAAGGAGTAAAAGCTAAAGTAACTGGCGCCCCTAACAACATTAATCAATTCTTTCTATTTTTCCCTTGCCCATACCCATTGCTCCGCTGTCAAAACTAGCCGTTGGCAGTGAACGTATTAATTACGGTACAAGGTACTCGAAAATAAGGTTTTTTAAGGTTATTGCCAAAACTAATCGGATAAGGTGCTATTTTGACCTCAAATTCGGATTCAGCGTCTCAAATTACATAGGAATACAATGGTCTACGAAAAAAATCTTGACCTTTTTTTTGTGTGGCTACATGTCTGGCCGCAAAAGAAAAAAAAGGTCAAGAATTTTTTCTGAGATCATTGTATTCATATGTATTTTGAGGCGCTGAATCCGAATTTGAAGTCGAAATAGCACCTCATCTGATTAGTTTCGGAGATAACCTCAAAACTAATCGGATGAGGTGCTATTTTGACCTCTAATTCGGATTTAGCTACTCAAAAAATATAGGATTAAAATGGTCTCTTAAAAAATTACGGACCTTTTTTTCTTTTTTTGTGGCTGTGTTATTATTCTTGAAAGTATTTGGTACTTATTTTTTAGAGAAAAGAATTAATTTCATGCGCACGCAGAAAAAAGGATATCTTGAATCAAAGCAAAACGATCTTGAACCAAGGCCGCCATGGCTTTCGATATGTTCAACGCCATGACTGTCTTGGATCAAGTCCGCCGTGATATTGGCATTTGAGGTCCTAGATTTAAGAACTTTCCTTAAATCAAAGCCACTTAAAGCATTTATTTAAGATCATATTATCTTAAACCAAGTATTTAATTATCTTGATTCAAGATTATATTATCTTTATCCAAGATCATATTATCTTACACCAAGTCTTGGTTTAAGATAATATAATCTTAGTCGTAGGAAAAAGCACTTGTTTTTGATGAAAAACTTATCTTACACCAAGTCTTGGTTTAAGATAATATAATCTTAGTCGTAGGAAAAAGCACTTGTTTTTGATGAAAAACTTATGGCAACGCCATTGCAAAATGGCGCTTATAGGTATAAATTATTTAAAGCTACTTATCCGTGAATTTTTTAAGTAAATTTGAAAATCCCCATCGTTTGAGGGTAACAGATACAAATTCGTCCATTTTAAAGTAGATAAAAACAACACCTTTTATCCAAGATCATATTATCTTACACCAAGTCTTGGTTTAAGATAATATAATCTTAGTCGTAGGAAAAAGCACTTGTTTTTGATGAAAAACTTATTGCAACGCCATTGCAAAATGGCGCTTATAGGTATAAATTATTTAAAGCTACTTACCCGTGAATTTTTTAAGTAAATTTGAAAATCCTCATCGTTTGAGGGTAACAGATACAAATTCGTTCATTTTAAAGTAGATAAAAACAACACCTTTAAAGACAACTGACGGCAAAAAAAAACAAACCTTCTCTCCCGCGCATATCTTGAACTACTGCGCAAAGTGTCTGCCAGCCAACAATAACAACAGGCGAGTCTACTGTATATCTAGGTGGGGTGAGGCCGGCAAACTCAACAGGGGCTTTGAGTCAAGATAATAACTTTCGATTCTCTGTTACTATTTTAAATGTCATGCATTTAAGGAAAAAATCCTTGTCACAAGGATTTTTCTACCAAGAGAATAATTAAAGGAAAGTCCAAATAATCTTAAACCGAGGATACATGATCTTAAAAGAAGATTATTACCTCGATTTAAGAATATAAATCCAAGATAATTTATTATCTTCTGCCAAGATAACCTTTTTTTCTGTGCATGTACGGGAAGTAAAACTTTTATTATAATGATCAATTCTACCAGTTTTAAAAGTAAGTAAAATAAAAAAAAATGACTCAAAAATTATTTGTGTACCTTCTTAAATCCAAACTGAAAATAAACTGCAGAATTAAAACAAAATAAGATACAGAAAAATCACCAGCAAAAACGGCGTGGAAAAAATATTCAGATTTATTGATAGAAAAATACAAAAATCAACTTTATTTATAAAAGCGTCGGGGATTATTTTAAATTTTGTCTTAAAATGTTTGTAAGACATCCGGGATCAACATTTAAGCAAAAAATCACTTGGTCAAGCACTTTTCAATTAATATTTCTTCAGTGGTCTTTACACGGAGCAATTTGTGCGCAAGTTTGATGCTATGCAAGTTTGTTGCAAGAATGATTCAGTCACTGCGCATTCCTTCAGGCAAGTTTGAGGCCATTTTCATGCCATCAAAATATTAGAACATGTTCTATTTTACGGCGATTTTCACGCAAGTTTTATGGTTATTTTCGTGGTACCAACCTGGAAAAAGTTACCAACGCGGGCGAACCTTGGTCATTTTGGATATTAGTATCATTTTTGGTAATTTTATGTTAAATTTTCTGCAGAAATTTGTAAAAGGTGGCCTCATCCATGCGGAGGTAATTTTTAAAGCTTTTTAAATCCCTACACTCCCTAAACTCGTTCTTGTTTTTTCCGAGTCCTCTGTCCAGCCAAGGCTTCACTCAATGTGATTTTGGCTTTCTTTTCTTTCAGTTTCTTTTTAATAATATAGTAGCAATTGCACATGTTAATAATAGGCCGGTTGGTCTCAGCAGAGCCATAACTAAAAAACTTTTTTAAAAAAAGCAAATGCTAGGTTATGTTTTTGTCAACAATCGAAGACACGTCAAAATTGCCTGGTTGGCAGCACTGCCTAACTTGCAATATATAGCTCCAAACTTGCTTCGTGAAAAGGCAAATTAATGTGCAATTGTCCTCATGCTATATCTGGCATCAAAATTGCATAGCACCAAACTTGCGTACAAATTGCTCCGTGAAAAGACGTCTTTCCAACCTACCGTGTGACAGATATTTCCCCCCTCCCTCTTTTATATATTTCTTAAACTGTATTACTTTTTGTGTGTATTTTCTTTAAAAATTAATAAAATGAACGATAAGGATCTATTTGCGTTATTAAGAAGAAGCTTTAATCAAATTTAATGAGAAAATGTTTTCGTAAAATTTAAAACCATAAAATTTTATTAATTTAATTAAAGTGGAAAGTTTTTGAGGAAACTTGTTTAATGGTTAAGTTTTAAGTAAATTCGATTTCGATATTTAGGCCGGGAAAAGTTTGGTTTTATAGAAGACAAAAAGATGCAAGTCGCTTGTAGAACAAGTTTACACTACGATATTTCAAAAAGGCTTTTACCCAGTGACTTGAAATTTGGACCAAAAGTTTTCTAAGTAGTAAACAAAATTTGTTCCAAATTTCAAGAGTCTATGTCAAACATTTCTTGAAATATCGTAGTGTAAAGTTGTTTTGCAAGCGACTTGTATCTTTTTCTCTACTACATTTTACATTAATGTAACCATTTGTAATTTTATAACAAAAATACATTTAAAACGGTCAACTCTTATCCCTTAATTGACCGTGCGCATCCTGTAGGATATAGGCCTAAAATACATTTAATTATTCAAGATTTTTCAAGTTTCACTCGGTAGATAAATAAATAAATATAAAAAAAATCAAAAATATATCTTTGACCCCCTTATTCCAACCGTTATCCAAACCTAGCGCGAAAAATGTCGCGCGTTAAATTTTTTAGTAAGGTAAAACCCCCAATAGTTGACAGTCTAAGAAAAATTCTATGTTTTTTAATTAAAATTTTATCTAATAATTTTTTTTATATTTTATTGAATACATGTGTTTAGTTAGATGTTTTCTTTTTATATTAGTACCAAAATGTTTGAATGTGATAATACAAACAAATATTTTTAATTTTTTTGTAGACCCTGTAAAAATTGTTAAGTTGACAGGGGTAATAAATTAATTTCCAATAGTTGACATATAACATATCTAATAGTCGACAAAACATATTTTTCTTTTATTTTAAAAGAAATATTACTTTAAAAGCATAATGCTTTAAAAATGTAACTTATAAATTACTGTTTTTATTAAAAAGAATGCCAGTAAAGTTATATTATTATTTAAATTCATCAAGTTTTACAAAACGATATCAAAGCACCAATAGTTGACAGTATTTTAACCAATAGTTGAAGTCCTATTAACTTTAAAGCTCTAAATCTTATCTTATCTCTAAATGCTTTGCGACTAGAGGTTAACCAGAATTGTACAATAACTTACAAAACTGAAGTGAAGTTCTTAGCAAAATACGAAAAATAAGAGATGAGCATTTTAGTTAAAATACTTTGATATATTTTATTTTTTTATTGGAATTATATAAAAAATACATTCATTTTATCTTAAAACACCCATCCACATTTAGATCTTAATTAAATGTGGAGGTGTCCACAGATCAGGGAAATCAGGGAAAAGGTGATCGACTGTAAAAAATCAGGGAAACTGAAAAAAATCTGTGGTGTACATGATAAACTATTACTAAAACAAGTTTTTATTCATAGAGTTCTACCAATCCATAGATCAGTTTTACAGAAAAAAAAGTTGAAAAAAATAAAAAATCATAACTCAAAAATAAAACAGGATGTTCAAATTTTTCAAAAACTTTTTTTGTATCTCTACGTTCATGATCTGTACTAAAATCAGGGAAAATTTTTAATTTTTATCAGGGAGTTCAGAGAAGAATCAGGAAAGTATCATGAAAAAATCAGGGAAGAATCAGGAAAAAATGAGGGAATCTTAATTTGAAAAAACCTGTGGTCACCCTGAGGTGTATAATACAGTATTTTAAACGATCCCCACGAGCCGTAAAATTAGCTGTCAACTATTGAAATTTGTTGATTTTTTAATCTAGTGGTTGACACCCCCTATGTAAAAAACTAAAACTGTCTTATTGAGTTGTAAATAATCAGAAAAAGTTTGATTTGAACCCGTAAAAGCCTGTAATTAAGATTAGCATGCATAAATACGTATTATTCACTAAATACTGAAAATTAAAAACACCCAATTTCTTAGCACTTGTCTTAAGAAACTGTTAAAAAATGCGAACAAAAACACTCCACTAAAAAATTGCCTGCCATATTAAAACGCAACTCATCACGTGATCTTCAGTTGCAAATTCTAAGACTAGATAGTACTAGGTGCCCATTTATTATTTATTTCGCCTCAATAAATGTAATGTAATCTTATTTTAGGTTGTTTTATTTAAAACTGTCAACTATTGGGGTAGTGCCAACTATTGGGTGTTTTACCTTATGACTTGTATACGTGTAATGTAATTGTTGTTGTTTGTTTTTAATTTTAATTATTAGCCTGAAGATGACCCTACGTTAAAAGAGTAGAAACATGTCGCTATTATTTATACAGTCTGGAATCACCCGAATAACTTTTTAGTTACAAGTAAAATACAAAAATCCTCGGACAGGTCGATTTATATTTTTAATTCTGCAAATTTTGGTTTAAAAAAAGATATCAAAATTGGCACCCCCTTGCACCCTCACCCCCCAACTTTTTTTTTCAAATAGCAACCTACCCCTTGTGATACATCATTGGAAAGGTAATTTAATAAGCTTTCCAACAGTGTATGATAAAGCCTAATTTGTTAAAGGGTCTATGAAAAAACGCATGTTTTATTTAAACATTGTTTGTGTGAAATATTACGCATAATATGGTAATCGTTGCCCTATTTCCTACTTGGCATCTTCCTGAGAATCTAAATAAGGTTGTTTTAAACTTATTGTAATATTTTATACCCTGTTGAAAAATGCAATTTTTTTTCTTTTTATTGACCAATTTTATGTTTACTATTTAATCGATTTTAATCCCGTTTTTTTACTGTCCACTGTCAAAGAGCTGAAGGACATCAATTTGAACATTTATAGTGAACTAAAGTTATACTTTACATGTCTTTATAATAAACTAAATTGTGCATTTTATCATTAGCCCTTTACCAAATTAGGCTTTATTATACACCGTTGGAAAGCTTATTAAATTACCTTTCCAACGAAGTGTCACAAGGGGTAGGTTGCTATTTGAAAAAAAAAGTTGGGGGGTGAGGGTGCAAGGGGGTGCAAATTTTAATAACTTTTATTACATCATAATTTGCAAAATTAAAAATAAAAATCGACCTATCCGAGGGTTTTTGTGTTTTACTTGTAACTAAAAAGTTAATCGGGTGATTCCAGACTTAATGCACGCACTGTATAATAATAATAAAAACATTTCTAGAGAGATAATATTGTCTTAAGTTTATTTAAAACTATCTCCAGTAAGGATCATGAAAAATATAATACATTGGGAAAGGTAAAAGTAAAAAACAATTTTTTTTGTGTAAAATTCAAAAATATACACTTGGTTTCAAAAATAATGGAAAAGTGGGGTTATAAAAAATTTTGGACTGCAGTGCACTGTGAGGAGTTTTTTCCATTTGGCAAATATTTGTTTACTTGTGATTAAATTTAGGTTAAAGTGTCAATATTGTTGTTGTCACACAATTCTTTAAAATTGGAAGAAATAAAGCAGAAAAAAAGAAGAATATTGATGTAAAACACATAGTTTTTAAATTAAACAACAATGAGGAATAGTTGTAGGAGGTCAATTTAAAGAATTTAGGAAATCGTTTTTGGTTTTACTTATTTTATGGATTTTTCTAAATAAGTGAGGAGTCCCAGCCACAAGCCTCGGCTTATTTGGGACACTATGATAATGTGCTGTAACCCACGATAAATAAATATACTGGAGTTTCTTTCACAAAAACGCTTCAAAGTCCAAATAGTATTTACCAAATACAAATGCATAGAGTAAGATGACATTATTTTTGACATGTTTAAACCTATTTTTTTTTTTTTTTTAATGTCAAACAGACATAACTCCATTTCAATATTCCACATTCACACAATAAATTTTAGGAAAAACATGAGTTTTTAGTTAACCCTACTTTTACATTTATTATGAAATCAAGTGTACCAGAAAAAATAATTGTATGGCCAGTATTAAGCGAGCTACTGTAAAAAGTACATGTTAGCTTTTTCTTTCCTTTACCCCCTAACCCACCCCGATTTTTCCAAAAATAATCCCAGTCGAGATCTTTGACAAGGAAAAAATTATAATATAAAATTATAATTTTGGGTGTCCCTTAATAGCCATTTCCAAATCTAAGTTCATCATAACTTTTTCTTATTTTTAATTTAGAATGACCCCTTAATTTTTTATCCCATTTCTGTATCACCCTGTAGGCAAACTAAACCGCATTCGCCAAAAATCAATATAGTTGCAGTCTTTCGCTAATATACGGCAAAATTTTTTTTTTTTTGTCTTTTTTATTGGTAAAAAATATTTGCTATTTTTTTTTGCGAAACTAATAATCAGTACCCCGTGTATTTCTAGTTAAAGTCCAGTCTTCAAGTTAATAAAAGAGGCTTTACCTGGAAATAATTCAGGGAGTTTAGATTTTTGGTTTATTAGGTAGGGTTTAAGGCCGCAAGTAAATAATTTTGCGACATTGAACTCGATTTGGAACTGCCATTTTTTTAACTTATTTTTCACAAAAAAACAGACTTTTTAAAATATTTCAAGATCGGTGCATCCTAGAACAAAAAATTTTTGATATGAAAATAAAGAGGACCAAATCTCCAACATTTTTTGTGTCATATATTTATTTAGCTAATTCACGGCACCGCCTTAAACGTTACACTGTAGGGTTTTAGATTTTTCTTTATAACTCGGTTAGGAAGGTTTTTTATGCTTAATACAATGGTGATTCAATCGAAAATCGGTTTACTTGAAATAATGGGGCACAAATGTGTGAATTGTTAAAAAAAAAATAAGGAAATTAAAAAGAAAGTGCCATATAGATTTTTTTTAATTTTCACCCAAAATGTTCTCAGTGGCATGCCTAACCGACGATAAAGAAAAATTTTGTTTTTTTGAAAAAAAAACATTAAAAATCTAAAAACGTATTGTTAGAGATATTTTAAAAATCCGTTTTTTGTGAAAAACACGTTGAAAAAATGACAGTTCCAAATCAAGTTCAACGTCGCAAAATTGGTTTTTTATTTGCGGCCATTAACCCTACCCAATAAACCGAAAATAAAAACTCCCTGAATTATTTCCAGGTAAAGCCTCTTTTATTGACCTGAAGACTGGACTACAACTGGATATACGCCGGCTACTGCTAATAATATGGCTATATCATACCGTGAGATTTTTATATTATAGTTCATAATAACTGCAGCCATATTGGTCAAAATTTAAACTTGAAGTTAAAACATACTTTCAACGGGTATATCCTATATATAGATTTATTTGTTTTATATTACTATTAATGTTATTATTAGATAATATTTGTAGTTTTATCCTTTTTTATAAAATTAAAATAAAAAAGTACGAAGGTCCCACCGAGACTTGAACTCGGATCGCTGGATTCAGAGTCCAGAGTGCTAACCATTACACCATGGGGCCCGTGCAACTAGGTCCTTGTGACTTCATAACATCGCAGCAAAAAGGATAACGCGCATGCTTCAATTTATATTGCGATTATCCTGTTATAAAGTGACCTAGATATTTAACAAGGAACGATTTAAACGTTTAAATATGTACAGTTTTCCTTCCATTATAATAATAATAATATTATAATAATATTAATTTACAGGAGGAACCAAAACAAACGGGTTAAGGCGTCTCATTGAAATACTTGCCGCGTCTGATAGTGTGAATTCATTTCACACTCGCGCTGATTGCTTTTTAGTTAATATAATAATTTAAATTTGGTAAAGAAGACAGGTGAAACGGAGACACCCTCCTAAAAACTGATTTGAAAGTCAGTTAAAGCCGGTGGTTCCCTCTACTACTAGCTCACACAAGTCCTGGACTTAATAAAGTAGAATATTACGAGGTTAAACAAACAAAAAAATCAAATTATATTATAGTATTTACCAAGAAGCTAGTCCTGACTCATTTTTTTGTGTATTAATAATAGCTTATTTTAAAATATTACTTGTTTTGATTATTTTTAAAATACATTAAATTAAATGTTTATTTAGTATTACAATTTTAGAGTTTATTTTTTTGATATTAACACGTTTTATTATTGTTATTATAATATGTGGCCACTCCGTCCCACCTGACTGATCACTGTGACACAAAAACACTTTTTTTTTAAAGCGTCAATAAAAAAATAGTAGTTTTTTTAACTAAAATGTCTGTGTTAAATTATAAAAAAAAACCTTGACGTATAATACTTATTAGTTACTTAAACTTCAATTAAAATGAATTATTAAGCAATTAAAATTGTTTTAGCTAAATGGGGTCCACTGTGCTCCGATCTCCCCTACATATTTTGAAAATTATTGATTTTTCGGTGTATAATTTGGCTGTTAATAGTAATTATATACCAAGGTAGAGAAGACATTTTTTATAGCCGAGCGTATTAAATACCGAGCTGCGTAGCATCGAGGGATTTACAATAAAAAAAATAAATAAAAAAATCGGAATCACGATGAATGGGTTTTAAGTTCCTCGGCCAGTCTGATTTGTTTAAACGCTTAATCTACGTTAAGAGGTTGTGGCGAGAAAATAATTACACTTAGGAAAATTTTTTTTTTCTTTTGGTACAATAAGTGGCACATGTCCTAAAAGGTTAACCTTTTAAGAGCTTTACTTTAGTAGAGCTGTACTTGGCAGTCTAATGCATTGAAAAAGTCATATACGCTACTTAGTAAAACTGACGATAATGTGTTTGGGAATAAATACCAGAAATTCGCAACTGTCAATTAACTATTTTTTTTTTGTAATTTATTCTTTAACAGTTTTCGCAGTATACAATTTGGCTATTGAACATTGTTATTGGTTCAAATTAGTTTATTAGTTTACTAGTTTTAAAATAAAAAAAGGTAAACAAAAACAGTGGTGGGAATCATGATCATGATTCATCATGATGAATGTATTTTAAGTTCCTCGGCCAGCGTGATTTGTTTGAATGCTTAATCTCTGTTTAGAGTTCGTGGCAAGAAAATAAATTACACTTAGGAAAACTTTTCTTTCCGCAGATATTCCATTCAACGTCGCATTCTATTTCTAACTACCAACAAACAGTTAATTAATTGCCTGAAGCTGGTTAATTTTCAACAATTAAGTAATAGTGATTTATAATTGGTTGGTGTTATTCAATAAACGTCTAACCCACATTGTGAAATGACAGTGTTAGGTAAAAGAGCTCTCTACAACTAGAATTATGAAACAAAAGACGTCTACCCTATCTCTATCTCATTTGTGCTACACTTTCCAGCCAACCAAATAAATACTGTATTTGTTTTTCATACAATAAATACAGTATTTATTTGGTTGGCCGGAAAGTGTAGCACTGAGCGGCACGAACGAACATAGCTAATGTGAATCTGTAGAATAAGATAATTCTACTAAAATTTAGATGGCGCCAGTAATTTCTAAGTAAATAATATAGTTACACTTTTCGCCCGGCCAAGTAAATATTGTATTTGTTCAACAAAGAACAAATACAGAATTTGTTTTGTTGGGTGGAAGTGGGAGTGTATGTATGTCTTCTATCCTTTTTGGGTAGAACTTTTGTCCCTGTCTAATCTAACGGGAGAAATCGCCATTACAGACCTATATCTGTTTTGTCTGTCTTTTCAAAAATTATAGAGAAAGTTTTATTTAAAAGAATAATAAAATTTTTGAATATCAACAACTTAGTAAACGCCAGAATGGCTTCAGACAAGGTAAATCCACCATTACTGCTCTGTGTAAATTAATACATTATATTTATGATAACGTTGATATCAAAAATAGGGTAATAGCTTTATTTATTGATTTGTCCAAAGCTTTTGACTGCGTAGACCATAAGACTCTATTGCAAAAGCTGGAATTTTATGGTCGGCGCGGAAAATGTCTGGACATTTTAAGCTTGATATTGAAATAGGCGTTCCTCATGGGTTTGATAAACTTGAGTAGAGGAAAAAATGGGGTCACTCCATCCGGCGGCAGACCTGCGAAATCACCGTCAAGCCTCCGTCAAACGGCAATAGAAAGTTGCCCTGGGATGGAAAAACTGTAGAAGAAGAAGTAAAAGACATGAGATTCAAATAAAAAAGAATAATTCTGCTGATTTAGTACTTTTTGAGTTAAGTGAAAAAATTACAACTTTCAGGAAAATCCTGATATCTCCTAAACCAGAAGTAGAAATATAAAAAACTAACAAAGAAAATATTTATTAAAACTGCTGCAATAAGAGAGACCTTAAAAATTTGTTAACAGTTTCAGTGGCGTACCATGCAAGTCCTATAAGATGGGACAAAAAACAAAGTTGTACAGTTTTTGTTGCTGTTAATACAAAATTACTTTTTTTAATCATTCCTAATACAAACAAAAGTAGAGAATGTTTAGGCTTAAAAACAAAAAAAGAATGAGTCAAATCCATTAATTAGTTTTCGAAATATTTGAATTTAAAAAATGGCAATTTTTTAGGTGTCCGGAAATTATTGTGCGGCAGTGTATATTCTTTATAAATATAAACTAATAATTATAATTATTAGAATGAAAGAAGTTAAGCGTCTGCATCGGTCCGTAAATTAATTACAGAATAATTATCGGCAAAGCGAACATCGATTTTAAAAATAAGCTTATTGGAGCAAAAATTAATTTAATAAACTAATTAGTTTAGTAGAAAAATACAGGGTGGCCCAAAAAAAAACGGACACTTTTTAAACCGTTATGACTTATTTGCCTTTTGACCGCTATCTATACCAAATTTGAAATGAATTTACTAAAAACATGAAGGATTTGGAAGATAATTTTATTTACTTAAAATATTATTATATTGTTCAGTGATTAAGCTTTTTCCGAAGGGGTTGTTTTAAAGCTTTGAGGATTAGAGCAAAATGTATAATACGATAACTTTCCGACCTCACTATGTTCACTGATCTGTCTTGTGATGAGTATGTTTAAATTTTAATTTAAAATTGTAGTTTATTTTTTATTCGTATTTTTCCGAATATGTAACCTATATTGCAATAAATTGATTTTTAAACGTAAAAAAACTGATTCAGTAGGCCTGTCAATAAATAATCTTGTAATTTAAAAAGTATACAAAATGACCAAAAAGTTGAAAAAATGTCGAATCACTTTAAAAGCCAAGAGGAAAAATGTTAAAGCTAAATTTTAGATGTGTATTTTAAGAAAAATGGTTATTAAATAACACAAAAATTGTAAATGACGTACGGAAATTCGAAAATTGCACTACATGTAACATGAGAAATAAGAAATCGTTAAAATAAAACAAGATTTAAGTATTTTCTAAATGAAGAAAAAAATTAAAGAAGAAATATTTTTTTCTACGACTGCTTAAGAATGTAAACAAATACACACACTTTTCAAACACAGAATGAATCCATTCTAGCTCTAGATACGGTATGAATATTCCGTATCAAGTATTAGAATGAGTACATCTAGTGCCATCTCTTTTTTATAAAAGTAAAGAAACTCTAGCAAAATTAGCAAAAATATATATGTTTTACCATGAAATATTGAATAATTTAATGCAATTTAACGTTTTGGGTTAAAGTTACATAAAGTTTATTAGTTTTTCTTAATATTTGACCAGTTTTTTATCAGTTTAAAATTAAAACTACTCCATCTATTGTTCAATATTTAAACATGATATATGTCACAACAATCTGACATAACCTTCAATTTTTGCATTATAATTTGTAAATATGTGCTAAAATTAAATAAAAATCTTTTTTAAGTACTGATTTGATAAAATTATTAAATAACATTAATTGCTTTATTTAAAAATATGTGTTTTGTTGCATTTAAAATGTCGAGTCACAAAAAACATTGTTTTTAACCTTGTCCGCAGTGTTTCATATTTGCAGTCAAAGAAAAAGTATAGTCTACAGCACGTATGGAATAGTTATTCCGCGCTCGCGGGACAAACTTTCCGCTCGCGAGGAATATTGTCTATTCCATACTAGTTATAGAATATACTATTTTATTACAAATAAATTAAATTATATTAACAACTGTCTTATTTTGTAACAATAATATAAAACCATATTATGCTACAGGATCTTTGTTGGTTATTGGTAGTAATAATTCCATATTGATTTACAAAAAATTTCATCATCTTTTATTTTAAGTTAACATTTTCAAACAACACTTTTTTTCGTTTTGACAAAAACTATACGTATTTCTTATTTTTCTACACAATTTTCTTTTTAAACATACTCATTCTTTATTGTTCATCTTTAAAATATATATTTACTACAAAGCAGTTTTATTACATTTTTCTTAGTTTTTTAAATAGCAATTTTTGATATTTTCAATTTGACATACTATTTTTTGAGACATGTCAAAATTACTTTTAGATAACCGCCTACTTAATCAATTTTTTCAACCTAAAAAGTCCATTTAACGCTATCTGTAGCCTCTCGGAAAAATAATTATAAAAAATAAATTACAATTTTAAATTAAAAGGTAAACACACACAACTATTGAAGAAAGACCATTTAACGTAATGCAGTCGAAAAGTTATCATTTTGTATATTTTTCTCTAATCCCCATGGCTTTAAAATAACCCCTTTAGATAAAGGTTTCTTACTAAAAAATTAATAATAATTAAAATAAATAAAATTATCCACCGAATCTTACATGTTTTGAGCCTATTTATTTCAAAGTAAGTAAATATCGCTCAAAAGGCAAAGAAGTTATGAAGGTTTAAAATGTGTCCGGTTTTTTTGGGCCACCCTGTACTTTAAATACGCAAGGGGTCTAAAATCATCTTGGAATTCTTATTTAAAAGGAAGAAAGAATTGTTTTTTCTTAAATATCCTAAAGAAATAAAATATCTTTATAAATTAAAAATATGGTTTATATATAAACCATATTTTTATAATTAAAACAAATTCATAAATGACTATAGGAATAAAAATATTAAAAGTCAAAAATTAGGATCTTTCCTTAAGGAATTGGAGGGAGGATTTAGGTTGGGAAAAAGATAGGTAGAGTCAAGAGCCTCAAGAAAATAATCTATCGTGTGTTTTTAGTTATTTTTTTTTAAGGTATAGTTATTTTAAACCTTCCCGCTTGTAAACCATCTCGAAATTACCATAGCAACGTAAGATACGCATGCTTCGTAAGCGAAATGACTAGGCCCAATTTACACAGTTATAAAACGTTGACGTGCCATTAACGAGAACAAAACAATAGTTTATTCCTCTAAATTATTGGAATAAAAGCGATTTTTATAAGCAAATTTTATTTGTACAGGAATACAAAAGTGTTTTAGCAACAGCTTTATCATTTCTCTTTTTTTTACATCTAAACATCATAAAAACAAAGTAAACAAAAATTATAAATTTTGGTTATGTTGACATTCAAAACAAGCCATGTTTCAGTGTAAATCGGACTTTGTGGAGTATTTAGCGGCAAATTTAAAATAACTATACCTTAAAAAAATAAACTTTAGTTTTGCAAAAATAGCATAAAATCATTTTTTTACTGCACTTATAAAACAAAACTGTGATTAATACAATAAATATACTAATAATTACAAGCGTATAGTAGTACAAAAAAGCTGATATGTGTGGATTTATAAAAAAGTCAACTGCCGAAACTGGATATCGAACCCAGGCCTTCATCGTCGAAGCCGGGTACTTAACCGTTCGAACCAAGTCTAATCTAATCTAATTTGCAAATTATTATTATCTGTAGTTTAAAACAAGCCGTGAAGATATGTAATATTGCGCACTCCATTATATAATGTTTACAGTAAATGTTATACTGCATTTTCCCTAATACTTGAATAAATAAAAATAAACATTTTTTTTTTAATTAACAATTTTTTTATTTTTTTTTTTTTTGAAAAAAAAAACAAAAAAAATTAGAAAAAAAAATCTGTTTTTTTTAATTTTTTAATAAGTTTAACCCCCATAACTTTTTTGTTTTTAGAAGGATTACTCTCAATATTGTTAGAATTGATCCTTATAATAAAAGTTATTTCTCCTAAAAAAGTTACTTTAATCGGAATTTTCTTTCAGCTTTATTCGATTTTTTTATAAGTTTAACCTCCCATAACTTTTTGTTTTTGGGGATTACTTTCAAAATTGGTAAAATTGATTCTTATAATAAAAGTAATGTTTCCTGAAAAATTTGCATTGTTCGGAATTGTCTTTCAGCTTTTTTCGATTTTTTTAAAAGTTTAACCCCCCATAACTTTTTTGTTTTTGGGGGAATTACTTTCAAAAACAATAGGGATCTTCCCCTCATAGAACTTGATGTTTCCTTAAAAATTCAAGTCGATCGGAGTATTCATTCTTGAGTTATCGTGTCTACAATAATTGGACATCGGACATTTAAAAAAAAAGTTGCTTATTTTTTAATAAAACAAATTTATACCCATTTTTTTTGTCTAGGATGATTTTTGAAATTTTTTGAAAATTCGAAACTATTCTAGCGCAGGCTTTATGAATAGTATAATAAGATAAGACTTGGTGTAAAACACAACATATACACACAGAAAAATGTTTCTTAAATCAAGACTATGGTGATTTGTAAATAACGAAGAGAAATATATTCTTTTTTAATACCACATTCTTACATGGTATTCATATTCTTGTTTGAAGCAAAATATTGCTTCATCCTACCACTTCATAGGAGAGTGTGAGGCTCTGGGCAGGCTCAAACAAGACATCTTCGGAGTGCTAACACTAGCGAAGGAAGAGTTGAGCCTCCTAGCTTGGTCAGATGTCATGAACTTCATCCGAAGGTCTGGCAGATTCAGGAAGAGGGAGGATAGGCAGCAGGTTGGGTAGATTTTCTTGGGGCAGACAAAAAGGGCCATCGGGCCTACTTGTCAGGCGGGGGAGCCTACCCACCTTTTACTACTACCTCTACTACTACAGTAATACTTAACGTTATAGTTGTTGTAATTGTAACAACCATCGAATGTTAACTAAACTTTCGTGGGGTTCCATATAAGCAAAAACGTTTAGTATTTACTACGGTAACGAGTTCTTAGTGAAGAGAGTGTAGAAATAAGCATTTACAAAGATCGTTGTAGAATAGTATATTCTATAACTAGTATGGAATAGACAATATTCCGCGCGAGCGGAAAGTTTGTCAACGAGCCGGCAGGCGAGTATGACGGTCCCGCGAGCGCGGAATGACCATTCCATACGTGTTGTAGACTTTTTCTTCGACTGCAAATATGAAACACTGTATGGATTTAAACTGCGGACAAGATCAAAAACAATGTTTTTTTGTGACTCGACATTGTAAATGCAACAAAACACATATTTTTAAATAAAGCACTTAATGTTATTTAATAATTTTATCTGATCAGTACTTAAAAAAGATTTTTATTTAATTTTAGCATATATTTACAAATTATAATGCAAAAATTGAAGGTGATGTCAGATTGTTGTGACAGATATCAGGTTTAAATATTTAACAAAAGATGGAGCAGTTTTAATTTTTTAAACTCAAGTGATAAAAAACTGGTCAAATATTAAGAAAAAGTAATAAACTTTATGTAATTTATTCAATATTATTCAATATTTCATGGTAAAATAAATATATTTTTGCTAATTTTGCTACAGTTTTCTTTACTTTTATAAACAAGAGATGGCACTACATGTGCTCATTCTTGATACGGAATATTTATACCGCATCTAGAGCTAGAATGGATTCATTCTGTGTTTGAAAAGTGTGTGTATTTGCTTACATTCTAAAGCAGTCGTAGAAAAAAAAATATACATGTTCATGTCTGTCAAAAATTTAAACATGATTATACAGAGAGAAACGATATTGTATCTCAAGCAACTGTAGTTATTGAATACAAGTTGTTACAGTTAAGCATAACATTATTGAGTTATTGTTACTGTAAGTCGCATTCAATCACTAAAGTTGCTTGGGTTTCCATATATTCAAAATAATTCAGTATTTAATACGGTAACAAATTTTCAGCGCAGATAAATTTAATCGGGCATGTAAAAACCGGCCCTCAGACATCGAAATATACACGTCGTGTAATTTATATGCATTTAAACTTACCCTACTTAGTAGTCCATAATAATTCCACAGGACACGTTACAAATTATTCTGGTCTGTGTTTATCTTTTTTGTCCATCAAACACTGTGTCTGATGTTGACTGGTATGCTCTATAAACCAAAAACAACTACTATTAAACGGTTAATAACTGTGTACTTTCGCCAGAAAAGATCCTAAGTTGATATGAAGTTATACTGTATATCCAGTCTTTATTTGGTTAGTTTTTTTGAATTTGAGTGGAATTTTTGCAATTGGATCATTAAGTAATTTAGCAAGTTTTGTAGCAGTTTGTCTTAGACTTGCTTTTGCACCAAATTAAATCATTTTTCCTATGCCCTAGTTAGTAGGTAGTGCGTATTTCCTGTCCGTTGCCTATGATAACGAATGGGAAGTGACGATTAGCTGATTTTACATACCTGCTGTCAGAAAATTAGTAAAAGTCAAACACATAACCTCAAACTGACAAACTAATTTTAAGATAATTTTTGCGTTTGGACTTTTTGATGTTTAGGTATTAGGTCGTAGGAAAAATAGTATACGCACCTCGACGCAAACCATTTCAGTGCACTAGTTTCGCGTTCTCGGTGCGTAATATACTATTTATGTTTAAGAAACATTTTCACCAATAAATTTTTAAAAGTGTTATACTATTAAGCTATTATGATTATTATTATTATTATTATATACCTACACCGCCAAATATTAATACCACTTTTAGACTTTAGACTTGTTTGTAAAAATTTATGTTTTAATACACGACGCCATAAATTATATTATACAATATACAGCTCTTTAAAATATAACTCTAAATATGTCTTTTACTAACAAATAATAAATACACAAAAATATTAACACAAAATGTATTGAAATATTGAATACAAGTACATATCGTTTTTACAACTATCGCCATCTCTTCGGCATTACACCTAGTCTAATCTTATATTAAGCTACTATTGATATATATATATATATATATATATATATATATATATATATATATATATATATATATATATATATATATATATCGTCGGCTTACAAGTAAAGAGCACTAAGTCCAAAAACATGGTTTTGAGATATTGACAAATTTAACTTTCACTGTTGTTTTTTAATTTTTGTAATAATTGTTACAAAAATGCACGTTTCGCCAAACAAACACTAAGTCGCTTAGTGCAGAAACATTTGAAATAAACTACAAGTAAAACGCACTAAATGACTTAGTGCCTATTGCCAGATAAAATTTTATTCAAAATCAAACTGGTGCGTTTTGTATAGTGGGTAACTCTTTTGGCAGTCCACCTAGAAGTTAGTTCGGTTTACCTGTACATAGATCATCAAAAATTAATTACAGTACCATAAAAATCCCATTTTTGCAAAAAAGTGACTTAGTGCCTTTTACTTGTAAGCCGACGATATATTAACATATTTTTCTATTTTGCGACTCTTATAAGCTCATAATCACACGCATTTTGCGTGTTCTTATAGGCCCATAAGAGGTCTCTACTTTTTCTTTTGGGTTGGCAACAGACAAAAGTCTATCTCTTGAAGTTTGCCGTGCAATTGTGAACGTCGGTTTAAAGTTTAATTTTCTACAAAAGTTTGTGTTTAGGTTATGTTTTACCGTGTTAAAATTGTGGCTTGGTTTTAAATATTTTAATTTGATCACTCCTTTGTAGTTGTATTTCTTACTATAAGCAATGGTATTACAGAACAACTTGTAATTAATAGAATATTAACTATAATTAATATCGTACAATAAATTGTATTGTATTAATTATAGTTTTTGTTTTATCAGTATAGTATTTTGCTTTTATGCTCTCCAAAATTTGGTACCTTTTTTAGTAGAAGTACACCACTATTGGTTATCTTGTTAGTTGTAGAAGCTCTAATATTTCAGACAGCTTAGGAAGCCATTCAGTTTATGGACTTAGGAATAGTCCGGGAAAACTATGCTCTAACTTTACATCTACACCTTTTCAAGTTGTAAATCAGAAAGTGTGATATTAATTTCAGACAGTGTAATTTGTTATTCAGATTTTTAAAATAAATTTCAGAAAGTATAAATTGTAATTCAGATTTTTAAATTATTATATATTAAATATTGAACAGCAATAAATTAACATTTAAAAAAATGTATTTTTTACATAAAATTAAGAATTTAACAAAATTAATTTCTAAATGGCTAGGTCACTTCATTATATTATATACGTATAAATTAGGCACCGTTTTCCTCGATCAGATTATAGTTGTAGAAAAAAAATAGGTCTAATTATTATTTTTTTTTGCCGTGGATTGATTCTCTATTAGTGGAGCTCTAAGCAAAAAAAGCGGCTTTAAAATATCTTAATTTTTATTTTTAATAGGCTTCTAAATTCAAAAAATTATTTTTTTTTCGCATTTTTTCGATATATTTTGATAAAAAATTTATATACCTAAATACTAAAGATACGACTCTGATTTTTATATGCAATACTAAGTGCCTATTCACAGGCTCGCATAAGAACCTAATACATAACAATGCTATGCCGTGATTGGCTTGATGTGCGGCCATATATCTTGTAAGCCAATCACGGAACCGCATTCTTATGTTTTATGTTCTTATGCAAGCTTCTGGATAGGCCTTAACACAAATGTGCGGTTTATAAAAATAAAAAAGGTTTTAGATTTAATCCAGTGGCGGAGATTTTACCGGGAGTTATCGAAAAAAAAAACAAAAATTTTGAAATATTTTAATTATTTTTTAAAGAGCAACACAATAAATTAAATTTATTATGAAAAAAAAAACGAAAAATTAAAAATAAACTTTTCTCTTTGTTTTAAAACATTAAAATAATATTAAATAAACATTAAATAATTCAAAATATTGTTGTTCTGCTTTCAATAACTCCCCGTAAAATCTCCTTTACAGTAGGTTGGGCTAAATGTGACACCCAGGGTAAATGTGACATGTCCTGTTATAATTCTTCTAAACTAGTTTAGATCCGATCCAACCCTATTGTACCGGATTCAATTAAAACTTTTTTAATTTTTACAAATCTTATAGGTATGTTAGTGTTGCCTATAAAAATCAGAGCGATATCTTTAGTATTTATATAAGATTTTCATGAAAATATAGCAAAAAAAATACGAAAAAAAATTATTTATAATACACTGAAAGAAATTACATTGAAAAGGTGTAAAAAATACACTCTATAAATGTGTAAATTTTACACCTTTATATAAATGTACATCAACATTGATGTGACACTGTCACACACGTGAGGTGATTTTGACCTAGAGTGTGTATTTTTACATCCATACCTTCTGCAACAATACACTCGGAGCTCAAGAAAGTGTATTTTTATAAACATACCTTTATCAACAATACACCCAAAGCGTAAAAATCACACTTCTGATGTACAAGCCAGCCAATCGCGGGCGATAAACTAGTCACGTGACTCGAGAAGCCAGAATTCCTGCTTCATCGACGAGTCTGGTGGCTGTCGACCATTATAATTGTTTACGTTTGTAAGAGCCTACGTATAATTTTGTGTATGCTAGATTTTTCAAAGAAATAATTAGTAAGTGTTGATTAAAAGTAAATATTTTAAAAGTGTGATTAATACAATATCCTTAAAACATACATTTTATAATATTTTACTTATTTAGGCGGTAACACTGGCCTGCAAATTTTGAGTTGTTAAGACTTGTGTATGTTTTCTGTTTCTATTTTATATTGGTACTTTTTGTAGCGCTGATTACGAATATAAGTTTTATTTTTCTGTTGCGTAGTTTTTCCATAAAACACTATTCATAAATAGAAAAATAACAAAATGGTTATTCTATTTTTTTTTAATAAATTGAAGGGTTTTAGATAAAAAGTATATTTACGCGTTGGTGTAAACTTTACACACTGGATGTAAAAATATAATACACACCGCATTTATAATAACGCTTCGAGTGTAAATTCACATCAGCAGCAGCTGCAAGTAAATTACCCATGCACGTGGATGTAAAAATTTATCTCAGTGTACAAGGGCGAAAAGTTAAATTTTTCGATTGAGTAAGTTTTTAGAAGCCAAGGGCCGGCCGATAGGGCCAGCCCGATGTTAATAAACCTACGAAATCGAAATTTAACTTTTTGCCCGTGTATTAAACAATATTTTTTATTCAATTGTTACTAATTATAATAAATTATTGAAATATACTTAATTTTAAAGTGAAAAAAATATTTCTTTTTACTGTCTTATTACTTATCTAGTTATCCATGATAAATTGCTGTCCAATCAAATCGCTACAAAAACAAATTGAATCGTTTCTTTTGCTTGTGGTTTCATTTTCAAATTAAAAAAGCTATAGCTTGGCGATTAATTTCTGTTAAAATGTGTCTGTTTTGAAAATAATACTTGTGAAACCGTTCTATGAATATTATAAATATTAAAAGTGATTTTACAATTGAAATTTTGTGTTTTTAATTTATTTTAGTGGGTGAATACAGATTAATCGTTGACATATATTTTGAGGTTATGTTATGGATTTTTTTTTATTTTGTATGAAATGATTATAATAACTGTATCTGGTCAAAAAGAACGGATAGTTCAAGACCAAAAGTGACGAAAAGGTCATATTTCTTTATAAATATTACAGTAGAGGTAAAGCATCTTCTTTTAAAAAGCTTAAAAAAGCTTAAAAAAAGTTTTAGTTAGCGGGCGAAAAAAACTTTTTGGCCCTAGGGCCAAAAAGTTTAACTTTTCGCCCGTAAACCATGAACAAAAAGTGTCGCTTTTAGAATCAATCGAATAAAAATATATTTTTTTAGAGCCCTATTAATGGAGAACCAATCCACCGCAAAAAAAAAAAACGAGAAAACGAGAAAAGGTGCCGAAATCACCGCATCAAATATAGCCAGATTTAACTAAAATTGTGTTGGAAAATTTTTGAGTGTTGATCAGTGTTATTTAAGGTTATCTATCCAAACCGTTAGAAAAATCAATAGAATGCAACCGTTCGTGCAACAAGATCTTCAAGAAGTTATGCATAACTCGTAGTAAAAACAGAGATAAGAAATGTAATTTCTTAGTTTTTCCTTTATGTGAATCTTTTAATTCATAAACGGTAGAAATTTCAAAATTTTGTTTCGTTTTGTAAAAGTAAGAACAAAAATTTTCATTGGTTTAAAGAATTCAAATATTTAAAATATTTAGCAAATTAACTTCATACAAAATTTGTTTTCTTTTTTACAAAATGATTGAAAAGGCTCAAAAAAATATATATATTTAATTTTACCCTGTCATTGATGTTTTCCGAACTATTGAATTTTATTAAAACGAAGTAGGCCTTTTAAAGGACAAGGGAGGATCCTATAGATTTTACTTTAGGGAACTTAAGTTTTAGTTTGTCCTTTTTTATAAAGATCTGTTACCCTTCAGTATGCCTATAGAGTCTTTAGGTTTCCTAAAGGTGAAATAGATGAGTGTATAAAAACATAAAAATAAAAAAAGGAAAAGAGATCTTGCTACTTACATTTTTTCTCTATTGCACTGGTGTATTTAAAGGGTGGTAAATAATAAAAATTAAGTTTTAGTGACTTGCCAACGAAAACCAACTACTATGGTCTGTTTCATCAAGCAGGATAGTAAATTAAAAATCGCACAGTAAATATTTTTACAACAGGTTTGAATAGTATATGTTTGTGTATAGAATATAGTTATGTTTTATAAAATAAACTACGCAGTATATTCGCATTTGCGATTTTTAATTATACACATTATAAAATCATTGACAGTTAAATCTGAGGTTTTCGGTTTCGGAAGATAATGGACTTTTTTCATCAGAAATGACCACAGTCGACTTAAGTTCTTATTTTTATACTGTTTTAGCTTATTCTATATAAATTTTGATCAGAGTATTTAAATCCATTCACAGAAACGGTCTACTGATTTCCATTTCGGAAAAAAGTATCACAGAGGTTTTTTGCATCTTATTTTCTTAAAAAATATGTATATTAGTGTAACGATTAATGACAAATTATTTTTTAAACAGTTAAGCGGCTTTTACGATTGACGCAGAGTTAGCTCGTTGAGTAATCTGATTGGTTCTATTCCCCTATCTCTTCAACCCCACTTTTCTACCGCCAGCGGTCGACGCTGAAGTTGAATTTTTTGAACCTCGGGCGATTTGACGCCGCGTTTTTGAGGTTAGGTTATATATATTTTTTGGTTAGGTTGTGTTGTTTTGCAAAGTTATAAAGTTTTATAACGTTGTTGGTTGTTTTTTTCAAACAATGAGCGCTAGTTTCGTTAAATTTAAAAGTCCCATTACGGGCAATGTATATACCGTGCGTTTAAATCAGCAGGAAATTCAAGAAATGAATACACACCCATTTATAATGACATAACCTACAAATGCGCCGCCGCCAGCGCAAACGTTGAACTGTAAACGGAAATAGCGGAGATCGCCGGCGAGAGCTGATAGACAGAATGGTGGGGATATGCCGCCAGCGTCAAACGCTGAAGTGTAAAAGCGCCTTTATTGTTAGAATTATTGTTCTGACACATTATGACAGATATTTAATACTGCACGGTAAAAATAAATTACATTAAATTACATAGTCCGTAAATGGTAATATGTTGCCATAGACCGGAATGGTAAAAATTACATAGTCCGTAATGGTAATGTTTTGCATAGACCGGAACAGTAAAAATTATTTAGTCCATAATGGTAATATTTTGCATAGACCTGAACGGTAAAAATCAGATAGTCCAGAATGGTAATATTTTGCATAGACTTGAAATTTGAAAAAAAAATATTTACTACTTAGAAAATGTTTGTTCCAAATTACAAGTCTCTGTGTCAAAGATTTTTTGAAATATAGTAGCGTAAAGTTCATTTGGTTTAATAAACTAAACGATTTGCACCCTTAATACGAGTATAAACTGCTTACGTCTTTCTTTAAAGATCTATTGGTTGATAAAAATCGTAATTTATAATGAATTTTAGGCTACAAATAAAGCATTTAAATATCGTACATAAATAATATTTACCTTTTTGTACACTTTTAACACTTTAACCTAGCAGCATGCGTCGCTATCTCTCTAACAATATCAATATTAAACGGTCCGTCTTATGATGCGACGCCTTTTTGGTTATTGTCCAAAGCGCACGCGCGTTTTAAAATAACATAGCATTGTAAAATCATGTAAAAATATGTAAATCAATGTAAATATATTTTTTTTACATTATTTTACATTCTTTTACATTCTTTTACATTCTTTTACATTCTTTTACATTATTTAACATTCTTTTACATTATTTTACATTATTTTACATTCTTTTACATCAATTCATGAATTATGCATAGTCTAGAATAGTAAATTTACTATTCCGTACTATGTAAATTCATGTGTTTTTACATTATTTTACATGCAGTTTTTACAGTGTGCACTGTTTTTTTTTAGAAAATAATCTACCAAATACATCTGCAACTCTGACCAAAATTTATATAGAATATTCTAAAACAGTATAAAATAAAGTTTTATTAAGTCTAGCTATGGTTATTTCTAAGGAAAAAGTCCATTATGTTCCGAAACCGAGCACCTCAGATTCTTACGGTTTTATAATTTGTAGACCTCCTACTAGCAGAACTAACTCTTGGTTTGCGTTGGCAAGTCACTAAAACTTAATCTGTATTTAAGATGAGCGTGCTAAAGAAAAATGAAAAGAGAAGAGAAGTAGTATAAAAACCAAGAATTTAAACAACGTCATTATTATTCTGTGGTTTAAAAAAGTCTTAAAATACATACACATACTTCACGGCTAGTATTTTTAGTACTTCCCTAATGTTCAGTAGTAATAACACAAATTCGGCTGTTTTCATAAAAGAGCGTTGAAATATTTTTTGAAAAAAAAAAATTAAAAAAATATTTTTTTCATGTTCTAAGTGACTGACTATGTAATAACGGTCTAATGCCAGGTCGGTTATTGAAATATATATACACTGCCGCACATTAAATTCCGCACACCTAAAAAATTGACATTTTTTAAATTCAAATATTTCGAAAACTAATTAATGGATTTGACTGATTCTTATTTTGTTTGTTTTAATGATTAAATTTTTTTTTTTCGTATTAACAGCAACAAAATGATCAAAATTTGCGTTACGTAATACTTGAACGTTGCCTAAGAACGCAAATCCAAAAACGTTATGAAAATTACCGGCGGTGACAGTGTCAGTGATCTTTCAGAAATGGTAGCTAAATTGGTTGTGAATTTAATATTTTTTGGAAATACGAAAGTATTGTAATGTGTAGTTAATGTTATTTTATAAAAATAAGTATTTTAAACTGTTTTGTCATAAAATTCAAGTCAATAAATTTTGACAAGGAAAATACGTGAAGTTAGCTACAAGAGCCTTCCCGCCCAAGGCATGGCAATGGGGTGTCAAACTTTTTAGGTAGCAGAAGTTAACAATAAATGATTTTCCAACTTTTACGTATGTTTGTAATTAGCTTATTTTTAAATAATTGTGAATAAAATATGTTTTTAGGATCTGTTCTTATTTCATTCGTTCATTCCTTATCTTAGTTCAATATTTTTTTAAATTTTAGTTAATAGGAACTCGACGTAGTTACTACGTTATCCAGTGCTATAAAAATAAATGATCTCCACTATTAGTCGATTAAAAAACAATTTTTCTAAGTAGATATCGAATTTGGGACCGTATACAGCGTGTGTTGAAACTTAAATATCGTCGGCTTAGAGTGTTAACCTGCTAACTCCACTTTTGAACAAATTGTTGCTTTTGATACCGTTCAAAAGAGGGCACTTAGTTACACAAAAAATATGCATATTAGTGTAACGATTAATGACAAATTATTTTTCAAATAGTTATTATTACTGAATTATTGTTCTGACACATTATGACAGATATTTAATACTGCACTGTTTTTTTAGAAAATAATCTACCA
Organism: Brachypterus glaber; assembly: GCA_958510825.1. Classification (NCBI taxonomy): domain Eukaryota; kingdom Metazoa; phylum Arthropoda; class Insecta; order Coleoptera; family Kateretidae; genus Brachypterus; species Brachypterus glaber. Next base: position 13,540,369 of record OY294046.1, read on the forward strand.
AATACATCTGTAACTATTTTTTCTGAATTGAGAATTGATAGACTATTTATGTGAAAGGATTTGAAATCTCTGACCAAAATTTATATAGAATATTCTAAAACAGTATAAAATAAAGTTTTATTAAGTCTAGCTATGGTTATTTCTAAGGAAAAAGTCCATTATGTTCCGAAACCGAGCACCTCAGATTCTAATGGTTTTATAATGTGTAGACCTCCTACTAGCAGAACTAACTCTTGGTTTGCGTTGGCAAGACACTAAAACTTAATCTGTATTTAAGATGAGCGTGCTAAAGAGAAATGAAAAGAGAAGAGAAGTAGTATAAAAACCAAGAATTTAAACAACGTCATTATTATTCTGTGGTTTAAAAAAAAGTCTTAAAATACATACACATACTTCACGGCTAGTATTTTTAGTACTTTCCTAATGTTCAGAAGTAATAACACAAATTCGGCTGTTGTCATAAAAGAGCGTTGAAATATTTTTTGAAAAAAAAAAATTAAAAAAATATTTTTTTCATGTTCCAAGTGACTGACTATGTAATAACAGTCTAATGCCAGGTCGGTTATTGAAATATATATATATACACTGCCGCACATTAAATTCCGCACACCAAAAAAATTGACATTTTTTAAATTCAAATATTTCGAAAACTAATTAATGGATTTGTTTTGAAGCTTAAACATTCTCTACTTTTGTTTGTTTTAAGAATGATTAAATTATTTTTTTCGTATTAACAGCAACAAAATGATCAAAATTTGCGTTACGTAATACTTGAACGTTGCCTAAGAACGCAAATCCAAAAACGTTATGTAAATTACCGGCGGTGACAGTGTCAGTGATCTTTCAGAAATGGTAGCTAAATAGGTTGTGAATTTAATATTTTTTGGAAATACGAAAATATTGTAATGTGTAGGTAATGTTAGTTTATAAAAATAAGTATTTTAAACTGTTTTGTCATAAAATTCAAGTCAATAAATTTTGACAAGGAAAATACGTGAAGTTAGTTACAAGAGCCTTTCCGCCCAAGGCATGGAAATGGGGTGTCAAACTTTTTAGGTAGCAGAAGTTAACAATAAATGATTTTACAACTTTTACGTATGTTTGTAATTAGCTTATTTCTAAATAATTGTGAATAAAATATGTTTTTAGGATCTGTTCTTATTTCATGATAACTATTCGTTCCTTATCTTAGTTCAATATTTTTTTTTATTTTAGTTAATAGGAACTCGACGTAGTTACTACGTTATCCAGTGCTATAAAAATAAATGATCTCCACTATTAGTCGATTAAAAAACAATTTTTCTAAGTAGATATCGAATTTGGGACCGTATACAATGTTGTTAAACCTTAAATATCGTCGGCTTAGAGTGTTAACCTGCTAACTCCACTTTTGAACGAATTGTTCTATTTGATACCGTTCAAAAGAGGGCACTTAGTTAAATATCGTCGGCTTAGAGTGTTAACCTGCTAACTCCACCTTTGAACGAATTGTTCCTTTTGATACCGTTCAAAAGAGGGCACTTACTTACACCATGTGCAAACAGGCAACTCTTTTCCCCAAATATAACTTTTTCCATGATGCGTTTACCTGCGTACTTCACGCGCTTCAAACGCTAGTCGAAAAGCTGCTAACTCCGCCACTTCCAGCAATTATTTCAAAGGCTTTTATTTTTAAAATGATTGCTTTTTGATGTTGAAGACAGTATTTTTTACTTTTATTTTCTAAAATAAAAACCTTTGTAATAATTTCTTTACTTTTTGAAAAACTTTAGAGGAGACGAAAAAAAACCTATAATTATTTCTATAATTATTGTATAACAAAATGAAAAATCCCGTTTCTTTATTCTTTGGAGGTTTTTAACAACTATCAACTATAACAAATTAATTTGGGGTTGATTTTAGGTATACCTAAAACATGCCATCCTTGATGGAGATTTATCTCAAAGTTAGAAAACCTGCAATCTCCTTTTTAATTCAATAAAAATCAAGCCCAAATTAATTTTTTATAGCTGATAGTTGCTAAAACGTCCAAAATACGCTAATAAAGGAACGAGATTTTTCATTTTGTTATACAATAATTATAGAAATAATTATAAGGTTTTTTTCATCTCATTTTCATTTTGGCTAACTATTTATTTTATATCTATCTATAAGTTGTAAAGTCTTATCGTTGCAGGCGATTTAGCCCAAAATGCGATACCCTCCTTTCACACGATTTAGACAACAGGACAGTGTCATACATGTGTGGAAAAGCAAAGCTGTCCTGATCTGTTTTTTAAAAATATTTACCATTTTATTAGACGCTTTTCCATTATATTTATATGTATCTGGATATATATTTTTCACTTTTCCACCTTTTCATTAATTACTAGAATTTTAAATTATAAATCGTTTTAATTTTGATGGGTTAAATGAACAAAACGTAACTAATCTTATTTGTCAAAGTCTAATAATAAAAACAAACGATTTCTAGGTTCGCGTCCCAAGTAGCATTTTTCGTGGAAAGAACGTAACGGCCACGAGTCTGAAAACTTTAAAGTGTATTGACACAATTTCTGCCACGTTATAGAAACGGTTCTATCACGTGGAGGTGACCAAAATGGGGAACATTTTCTTGGTGGCGGCTACGTTCCAGCGACGTTTTTAAATTTTATATAATTACGTTTAAGCCACGTTGTGGTTACTTGGCAAAAACTTTGTTTACTGCGCTTGTCTTTGATAGGTAGATGTAGCTCGGTCTCTATTCTGTACATTATTCCTTCCATTTTCCTTGCTTTTTTTAACTTGACATTATTGGTAATCTAAGTACCTGATAATTATATTATTAAATTCAAACATAAGAATAATGGTTTAAGATAATTCCGAAAGCCGAAAATTTAGAACGATTGGAAGTTTACTGCCAAATATAGGTGTTGTACCTCGAAATATGGACACGCGCCACTGGAATACTTCATATTATAGCAAAAAGATAAAAATTTGTAATTTTTTCGGTTCGGAAATTATTTAGTTAGATGCCACAAACCGTGTTTTTTATCAATGTTGATTACTTAAAACCAATAATTATGTATGGATGTATTATATTTAAAGCGGTAACGACGATTTTTTTTAAAAGCACGTGTATTTATTTTTCTTATAATGGCGACGGTATTAAAAATGGCTGCTAATATGTCTGCGTATTTGAAGTGGCAGAAACCAAAAATATGCTACTCTATAGCTATGTTCATCAATCAAGTGGCAAGCGGAACTAGCCCAACGAGTTTTACACCACCTAAAAGTGGCAGTCACGGCGCAGCCACCGTTCTTTGTCACTTTAAAGTTACATTGGACATAACCTCAAAATTCTTCATTCAAAGGGTCCACAAAATCTTCTACAAGACGTAAAATCATCTCCCGTGTTGTTGATCAACATACAAGGTTCACTGTCTACTTGTTCTAACGGTAATGGCAATTCCTGAGAATATTTATATTTTTTCTGTTTTAATGATAATGGCTGCTTGCTCACTAAAAAGTAATTAGACTTAATAGCTTTGGCACCTTCTATTTGTTGTTTAAGTTTTCTATAAAACGTTGTCCAATGTCGGAAAGTCTTCTTTTGACGAGGCTTCTTGTTATCCATCTTACAAACAAACGCACTGGCTGAGGCTAAATATAAAATTATTTGCGCACAGACCGACTACACCTTAAAGGCTTCATTCGTTTGGATATAATGGACAATGTAAAACGGAGGTCACCAATAGGCAACGCCTTCTCTACAGTGAATTTTAAAGGTTATTGCAACTTTGAAGTAAATTTGGTTCTATCCGTTATGTGAAAATCATCCAAACGAACGTGGCAAGAACGTGGCAAGCATTACGGCAATTATATAATCAAGTGCCGCCTATTTAAAGGTATTTTAAAGGTTCCCAAAACGTGGTCAAAACTATCACACCCACTTTAAAATCACTTCCACTTCTTAGTAATATTTGAGTGATATTGTTTGGTGGCCTTAACAACTATTTTCAATATCAAGTTTAGACAACTTTGAGGTGATCCCGGTTAGTAAATTTAACGTTTCTAACACCTTCAGTGGCACCAAGAAAGTATAAAATTTTGGAGTGATTACCAGCGGTGATATTCACGTGATTACAACTACGAAAATTTAAAGTAAAGCTATTTTTACTGTATAGACGTAGATTTAGTAGTTATTACGTTATAGCCACTCACTCGAAGTTGCAGTATCAGTTTCTGTCACTATGGTGCTACTTGGGGTACTCGGTGCGTAATATACTATTTTTTTTTAATTTCTAACCCTATTTTTTGGTTCAAAAAAATTATAGTTAATTAGCGTCTTTTCGAAAAACGAATTTTAGACATCTGACCATTGTAACCCGGAGAATTAATAATATTATCACTTTATAGGCCAATCTAAAGCGTTCCCTTCAACTGTTGGGTTTCCGGGAAAGTAAAAGATCAATAAAAGGTTACGGGCATAATATTTTGGAAAATTTCCGAAATATCACCTTAACTATTATTAATTTTATATTTAATTCTTTCACCAGGGGGGTAATTTACGTGGAATCACCCACAACTACAAATTCAGAGAGCTCGTCAATGAAATGTATTGTTTGTTAAGCAGTATTATGGGGCTGTAAATTGAAATGTTTTGGTTAACATTTCAGCTGCGGCTACATTACAGTAATATACCTAGTATTAACAAAGTTTTTTAACATTTGAACATAACTTTCTGTGTATTCTAGGACTTTTTGAGCTCAGAACAGAAATCTAGAAACAATTCTTAGCTCAAATTATTTCAGAGTAATTAAGGCGACACTAGTGCACTGAAGTTACACCAAAAAACTCCTTATAAAAACAGCTCGTCGTATGAGAACAATAAGGTTTCAACTTTATAAATTATAGATTTGAGTTATGATCAATCAATACTTTAAAATCATTAAACTTACCTTAAGTTCATAATTGAGTGGTGTATTATGCTGGGATGGGCTTATATTAGGATAAATTAGTACATATAATACACATTTTGTTGATATTTTAAATATTAGCTAAAATAAATAATCAGTTGGAACTTTGATAACCCAAAAATCTATGAAAAGTAATAGTACAACAGTGTTCTAACTGAGTTAGAACCGTTTTGCATTAAATTCACAGTTTTTTTAGCTGTTGTTTTTAATAACTTGTACGTAAATGCAATATTTTGCATAAATTATTATTAATCATTATTAAAATTGATAATTATTAGTCGTTTCGCACAAGCATTCCTCATCAACCTCCATAATTTTGGTAAAAATCACTGGCCAAACTTTTTATGCATTAGTGACATCGATGTGACTTAAGTTAATTTTTATTAACGGAGTACCTGATTTTTAAGTAAGATATTCAAATTAAACTTTATTATCAGTTAGAATCTCGTTGCACTAAAAAAATCTCAACAAATGCAGATAGAACATGGTTGTATTGTAAATAAAATGGGCTATGTGCATAATATTTTTATTTTTTAAGTACAGGCAAAAGGTAGTCAAAAGGTCTATTCAAAAATGCAAAAAAGTGAAAACCTGAAAAATGTTAGTTGAAACCTTGTTGTTCTGATACGACGAGTCTAAAGAAGATAACAGTATTTATTTGTATTTATTATCTCTCTCTCTCTCTCTTGCTGGGCGTCGCGAACGATTTACCCAAAATTTTCCGTTATTTTGTTTATATTAATTGTGGGTTCTTCTATGACTGAAGAGACCAATCTGAGATCTGCAGGGTTTTTGACACACATCACAAATCCACAGTTGGCCTCCCCGCGCTGCTGCACCCAATCTAGGGTTGCGTTGTATCAGAGTTCCAGCTTGATTCACAAGGGAACGCCATTCCTTACGATTCAAAGCCAGTGTTTCCCAGGTGTCCGATATGTTGAGGTTGTTTAATGTAATGTGCAGGATATCCTTAAATCTTTTTCTTTGACCACCAGCTGATCTAGTGCCCTCTGATAGTTCGATATTTTCAGATTTGTTTTCCGTTCTCAAGGCAGTATCAGCATTTGTCCCCCTTAAAAGGTAAAAAGTAATTTTATCCAAAACATACAGATAATAAGACAATTACCAGCTTTATTTTAAATAGATAAACTCAATAATAACCCCCGCGTGGCTTTTACTTTATCGAGTGGATAATTATTTATTTTACCCACTCAACTGTCACTTGTCAAATTATTTTCTTGTAAATGTCATTAAAATTTTTAATAAAAATATGAATTCCTAAGCTATTTAGTGGATAAAACCTTGTATGGCACTCATGGGTAAACCGATATTGCCCTCTCGAAAATTAACCTGCTTGGCTGACGCCTCGCAGGTTACTTTACCCACTAGTACCATAAATAACTATTTGAAAGAAAAATATATAAATCTGTGGCTTGCTTCTAAAGGGGCCAATGTCACTTTGTCAACAGCAGCGTTTTCAAAATATTACTTCAGAATTGACGTAAAAACGCTGCTATTGATAAAGAGACATTTAGAACCAAACCACAGAAATATACTACCAAATTTCTTACAAAAACCGGGCGGAAACACGAACTTTTTTTACTTCTTACATTTTTATACTGGCTATTATCAAACTTTTGCGCCAATTCGCAAAAGTCAAAAAGTCAAGCTGTTTCCGTGGTGTAGTGGTTATCACATCCGCCTAACACGCGGAAGGTCCCCGGTTCGATCCCGGGCGGAAACAGGAACTTTTTTTACTTCTTACATTTTTATACTGGCTATTACTAAACTTTTGCACCGATTCGCAAAAGTCAAAAAGTCAAGCTGTTTCCGTGGTGTAGTGGTTATCACATCCGCCTAACACGCGGAAGGTCCCCGGTTCGATCCCGGGCGGAAACACGAACTTTTTTTATTTATTATATATTTAAACTATTTTCAAATTTAAGCGCCGATTCCCAAAAGTCAAAAAGACACTTTTTTGATATTATTTAAAATAATTTATTTTTATTTGTTGCCTTGATAAATGTTTTACATTAAATGTGAATACATAGGTACTATTTTGTAAAAGTAAAAAGTATTTATTTTAATGTGGATACATAATTATGTTATTATATGTTATGTAATTATAATCGGCCTATGGTCAGGGGGCTAAGCCGCCCTGGAAAAAATTGAGCCCCCTGGAAAAATTTGAGTCGCCTGGTGCTATCGGAATGTATAATTAGTATTTCTTTTAATTTTAATTTTATAACATAATAGTATTCACGGTGTTTGCAGTCTTATGGCATATATTAAAGGGAAAGATTCTACATCACAAAACATGAAAAAGCAGCATAGGAACGTAGGTCCGGAAACGAACGCTAAGAGTTACGACCCTTTAAAATTGTACTAAAAATAAGGTTTTTAATAAATAACTCTGGTACCCTTTGAGATAGAGCGACGAGGTTTTACATGTATACTATTATTAATAAGGGCAATTTGTTTATGTTCATTTATTTTGTTGAATCTATCCAAGGCTTGGCTAGACAAACAAAATGTTTGCAGCCAAACACATTCTTACCCCAAACTTTTTTATGTGTATTTTTTTGGATTTTGGGTAAAAATATAGATTCCTTGAGAAAATATACATAAAAAAATGTCACACGGAGCAACCGTTTAAAAAAATGAGGAAGTAAAAGTTTTTGCCACCAAAACTGTTACTTTTAAAATGACTATTTAATCCTGTAATATTAAATTTAGGTGTTCCAGTGAAGAATACCTTTTTGCTTAGTTTTAAATAAAGAATCGCCCTGCAGCTTTAAAATTTTATTGCTGTTTTTTTTTGTTTCCCATTCAACATGTCCATCTTCGAAGGGCCGTAGCTCTTTTAGGACCTTTTCCGGACATATGTTCCTTGGCTAGTTTTTCATGGTTTGTGATGTAGAATCATCCCGTTTAATATATTCCATAAGGCCGCAAACACCGTGTATATTATGTATATAGGTATTTATATAAAAATAATGAAGGTTCCACCGAGATTTGAACTCGGATCGCTGGATTCAAAGTCCAGAGTGCTAACCATTACACCATGGAACCTGCTACAAAGGTAATCAAATCCAACATTTTGTAAAAATGTATGACCTCAATTAAAAAATACATTTAAAAAGGCTAAAGTATAGCCAATTTTTTGTCGGGTCACCGGAACTAACCAGGTTACTGAAACTCGTTTTTGTGAGAATCGGTTACATACGGCAAGTGAGGGGAAGCGATGACGTCACTAACCGGCAGTAACCGCGTCTAACACAGGTTCGGAGGTGAGTTAGATACGGTTAACCGTAAAAACTTAACCTATAAATTGTTTATTTACATCATAATTTACAGGCCTGTGGGATTTGTATGCAAAATGTAAAAAATAGAGTAGGTAATGTATTTCAACTTTTATTTTCTAACTTCTAAGTGTTTGCTTATGTGGTTTAAAATTAAATTCTTATATAAAATACTATTTAAACTTATCATTGTTGTTTATTACCTTCCCCATGAGCAAATAAACTTGGAAATATAGTTTAAGTGCTTTTTCATCATATCTTATCCAAAGGAAATATAAAAAATATATACCTTATCAGTTTTTTGGGAGAAGTTAGGTTGGGTACTTGTCAAAACCTCAAGAAAATAACCAATGCGTTTTTGTGAGAACTGTCGGTTATACGAATTTAGTGTTGGGGATAAAAACCGTACGGTTAACCGGTGTTTCCACAAAAAATTGGCTTATGTTACGTTATGTTAGAATTTTTCCCTGAGGTTAGACGCGCAGAAGTGCCAAAACGGGTTTCACCTCTGTAGTTTTTCCCTGCCTCTATTATACATTTTTCCAAAAATTTGGAGTTTATTCCCTTTATATTAGGTTCCATGGTGTAATGGTTAGCACTCTGGACTTTGAATCCAGCGATCCGAGTTCAAATCTCGGTGGAACCTCGATCATTTTTGTTTCGTATTTGTTGGAATACAGATTTTCTGTTTTTAAACGAAGGAATTCTATTTTGGTTCAGTTCAAGAAAACCCGTATGTTTGTGATATTAAACAACTGTCATTTGACTAGTGGCATTCCCTAGGACAAAAAAAAAAACAGAATTTTTAAGGTTGCTGAAATTTAATCTTATAATAAAAAAAATTCTAACTCCACCCTCACGGGGGTGAGGGGGTAAATGTTTTTATATGTTTTTGATATTTTCGTCAAAATTGGTACATAAGGGTTTTTGAGGTTGACGAAACTGAATCTTATAATAAAAATGTTCTAACTCCACCCCGGGGGTGATTATTTTTAAATGTGTACAACATTATCGTGAAAATTGGTATAAAGGGGTTTTTGAGGTAGCTTTGTGAGGTCGCAAAACTGAATCTTGGAATAACATTTTTCTAAATCCACTCTTTAGGGGCGGACTTTTTACCAAAATGATCAAAATTTGCGTTACGTAATACTTGAACGTTCCCTAATCGTTTTTTCTCAAAAGGTAATCTACCGATTTTTTCAAATTTGGTCTTAAAATAATCGTAGACCTCAGAAACCAAAAAAAGTTAAATCCGAAAATAAGGAGCACTTTTGGGTTAAAATTAATTTCAGTTAGGCATGAGGGGCATTCCTTAAAATTGGCACACGGTTAATGCATGACATTCGAATACGTTAGATGTCGTTGTCTTGATCAAAATCCTGCTAAAGAAAAATCAGTCCAATTATTAGGTTTTGAGTTAATTCATTCATTAACTTTATTTAAAGAAAGAAACCTATAACTGCTTGCTTGCATACCTAGAAGGGCATTCCGAGAAGGCACATACCGAAACCCCGGATTCCTACATGGATTACATAGATTCCGGTTGTATTCTCGAATGACGACGTAATTATTATTTAGTAAATAACTCACTGCCGGGATTACTATAGGGTCTTACCATTCAAAGTAAGGTGAGATTAAAGTTCTATTTTCTTTGAAGATGATCTTACCTAAGATTTAGTGTTGAAAAGGACGATCGCTGCCATACCAACTTTTATAAACTCCAAACATCTCTGATTTTACATAAAAACAAAATGTACATTCATACATATTAATGAAGTAAATAACTCAATGCCAGGATTACTATAAGGTCTTACCATTTAAAGTAAGCTGAGATTGAAGTTCGGTTTTCTTTGAAGATGATCTTACCTAAGATTTAGTGTTGATGGAACGATCGCTGCCATACCAACCTTTATAAAGTCCAAACATCTCTGATTTTACATAAAAACAAAATGTACATTCATACAAATTAATAAAGTAAATAACCCAATGCCAGGATTACTATAAGGTCACCATTCAAAGTAAGGCGAGATTGAAGTTTGATTTTCTTTGAAGATGATCTTACCTAAGATTTAGCGTTGAAAAGAACGATCGCTGCCATACCAACCTTTATAAACTCCAAACATCTCTGATTTTACATAAAAACAAAATGTACATTCATACACATTAATGAAGTAAATAAAAGAATACCAGGATTACTATAAGGTCTTACCATTCAAAGTAATGTGAGATTGAAGTTCGATTTTCTTTGAAGATGATCTTACCTAAGATTTAGTGTGGAACGAACGATCGCTGTCATACCAACCTTTATAAACTCCAAAAATCTCTGATTTTACATAAAATCAAAATGTACATTCATATGAATGAAGTTTGGATGTAATCACGAACTTGGGAGGGCAAGGGCAAGGTGTCCAGCCCGGGTCCAGGGTGTTGAGAGGTGCCCGGTAGGGTTCGAATATTATGGAAGCCCCCTACATGCTCCAGGGGCAACGGGAGTGATAAGCGGCTTAATTGTGTGGAAGTTAGGTTAAGTTAGTTTCGAAAGGAACGTCAAAATTAGTAAGGTGGCTTAATATAAATTTAGTTCTCAGCTGAATGGAAAGCAGCTTATACACTTAGAGAAAAATCGTTGTAAAATCAAACAAAAGTCATATGATTTAAAAGAAAACCAGTATGCTTTTGCTTCAACAGGGATTTTTGTTAATTCAAAAAGATATTTTTTAATTTTATAAGCCATTGTAAAAGTAAAAATATTTATTGTAATTTGAATAATGTTTCCTTTTAAATCCTTTAAACTTGTAAATGATTTGAATACAAAAACTGTTTATTTAAAAAAAAAATTTTAATATATTGATATTTTTCAACAATATAAAGGGAAATTTTATTAAGAAAACACTAAAATAAGAAAGTAAGGGACAATACTTTTACTTTAAAGTGAAAAACGTTTTGGTCTAAATATTATTTTTTTTAATTAATATTATTCATAAATAAAACGTAAAGTTTTTAATATTTTAAAAGGCAATTTTTTTAAATTAAAATAATTTCTTATTGATTTTACAAGATGGGATTTTTCTGAGTGTACCTACAAGTCGTATTGCTCACCGAAATATTGTTTGAAAATACCTACTTAATAATAGTTATTTATGGTACTAGTGGGTAAAGTAAAATATTGCCCATGAGAAAATTAACCTACGAGGCGTCAGCCAAGCAGGTTAATTTTCGAGAGGGCAATATCGGTTTACCCATGAGTGCCATACAAGGTTTTATCCAATAAATTGCTTAGAAATTCATATATTTATTAAAAATTTTAATGACATTTACAAGAAAATAATTTGACAAGTGACAGTTAAGTGGGTAAAATAAATAATTATCCACTCAATAAAGTAAAAGTCACGCGGGGATTATTATTGAGTTTATCTATTTAAAATAAAGCTGGTAATTGTCTCATTATCTGTATGTACTGGATAAAGATTTTTACCAGATTTTATTGTGTCCGCTCTTTTCCTTGACAGGAAACGTCACATTAAGGCTCTCTAGATTAGACTTAGGGCTCCATAGGGGTTAGCAAACACTAAATATGGTACTAAATTATACATAAAAAAACGGATTCCTTGAACCAAGGACACGTGTCTTTGGATATGTTCAAAGCCATATTCTCTTGTTTCAAGGCTGGCATTTTCTTGAACCAAAGTTAATGTCCTTGAATAAAGATCGCGGATTTTCATTCCAAAACCCGTGCTCTTCATTCAAGGACATTTACTTTGGTTCAAGAAAATGCCAGCCTTGAAACAAGAGAATATGGCTTTGAACATATACAAAGACACGTGTCCTTGGTTCAAGGAATCCGTTTTTTCTATGTAGAACTATAGAATTATAAAACTTTCTCCTTTTTTTTTGTCTACACAAAAACGATGGTGGTATACAAAATTAAAGCTAATTAAATCTTGTTACAAAATAATCCAAGTCTTTGTTTTTTGTGGATCCAATAATAATTATTATTATTTTATAATAAATAAGGTATAAAATAAAAAAAAAGATTGGCAACCGCCGCTCTCGAGGAATAAGCAGCTGCTGAAAAATTAGATTTATTACCATAACTAAAAGACTCGGTGGAACAAGAGACATACACTTACCTCGGAAAAAAGTGACGCAAAAAGTAAAATAAAAAGTCTCTGTAAACGTTAAATGCCGAATGCTGTTTGTCATTGATAGTTGCTATGCGATCGAGGTTTTCTACCAAGCAGATAAATATAATGGCCCTTAGGCTGGGTTTATCAAAGTGCAGCTAAATTTAGCTGACACGTAATAACCATAGCAACTCCAACCAAAATCCAGAATTTGCTCTTAACTGAGACTTTATCTTTTAGTTAGTTAGTTAGTTTAGTTGTTTCAATGCGGGGTTCATAGCCCTCAACACCTGGTCCCTAGGGACCTTTGTGTTTACCGCACAGACCTCCTCAGAGCATCCCTGTTTCTTTTAAAAAGTCCAGGTATGGTTTCAGGGGAGTGTTCATGATCTCGTTTGGTTCCAGAGAGTCGTTCCCAAAGTACTTCCATCTTAGGCCTATTAGCGATGGACATTCACATATGAGGTGGTAGGGTTCTTCATCCCCTTCCCCACATCTCCTGCACACGGGGCTCGTAATCTGTCCCATTACGTGTCGGTGCTTGTTCAGTAAGCAGTGTCCAGTTATTATACCCGTTATTGTTCTCAGTTGACTCCTGGACATTCCTAGAAGTAAGCTGGTTCTTTTCTTGGTAGGTCCTCCTAGGAAGAGTTTGGAGTGCCTCATTCTAGGAGCATCTATCCAGTGTTGCTGGTGTTCATCCCGCAACATTCTCCTGACCTCGTGTCTGGCCGTGGAATATGATACCCCACAGCACGGTTCTGGTCCTGTGAGTACAGCTTCACTTCCCTTTCTCGCAAGGTCGTCTGCCTTCTCATTACCATCTATACCTTGATGTCCTGGAACCCATATCAAATTTACTTTGTTATGTTCAGCCAGTTTACATAGCTCGTTGTGGCATTCGTATACCAGTTCTGAGCTAAAGGCATATGAGTCTAATGCCTTTATCGCTGCCTGGCTGTCCGAAATGATATTTACTGTCCTACCCGTGTAGGACGCCGATGTCATTTCTTGTGCGCAGACATAAATCGCATAGATTTCAGCTTGGAAAACTGTTGCCTTGGTTCCCAGGTTTAAGCTAATTTCTTTGCCCGGTCCATGGATTCCTGCTCCGGTCCCTTGTTTTATTTTGGATCCATCTGTGTACCAGGTTTCACCTTTTAGTAGTTTAGGGTATAGTCCATTTTTCCATGCATCCCGGCTAGGTATCTCAGCCTTTACCGGTTGCCTGAAATCATAGACTATAGCGATCCTATCTGTTTTCATGGATAGTATATCTGTATTGTCAATGTTCTCAAAGATTTTAGTATGTTCCAACCCTCTATGGCGGTCTCCCATGCCGTTAATCCTTAGTCTGTACGCTGCCATAAGTGCCTCTGTTTTTGCCACCAAGTGCAATGGAGGTAGGTCCAGTAGGACTTCTAGTGCTGCGGTGGGAGTAGTGCTCATTGCCCCCACTATCCCGATGCAGGCAAGTCTTTGTGCCTTGCTTAGAATCAGTCTGTTAGTAGTGGGATTGGCTTTATGCCACCACACTAACGCCCCATATGTCACTATGGGTTTTACAATTACATTGTATACCCAGTGCAACATTCCGGGTTTAATTCCCCAGTTTTTACCAAACATGCGTCTACAGGCCCATAGTGCTCTAATAGCTTTGTTGGTTTTATCTGTTAGATGGGGTTTATAAGACAACTTGCTATCCAAGATTACTCCTAGATATTTTGCTTGCCCCACTAACTTCAGCTTAGTTCCAAATAACCTTGGAGGCTCAATTAAGAGTTTCCTTTTGTTGGTAAATGGAATAAGTGTGGTTTTTGTAGGGTTTACCGACAGTCCCACTCTTCTACACCAATTCTCTATGGCCTTTAGGGCTCCCTGCATCACTTCTGATACAGTTTTGCCGTACTTGCCACATACGAGAACCGTTATATCATCAGCATATCCCTGAGCATAGAAGCCATGTCTCTCCAATTCCTCCAGAAGACTGTTCACCACGAGGCACCATAGGAGTGGCGATAACGCCCCTCCTTGAGGACATCCTTTCGCGACCAGCACTTCTATCATTGATTGTTGGAGTGATGCCTCAATAGTTCTGTTTTTCAGCATGGTCATTACCCATCTACATATTGTATCTGGTACCCCATGTCTATTGAGTGCATTTTCTATTGATTCATATGAGGTATTATCAAATGCCCCCTCTATGTCCAATAGAGCAGCTAGACAAATTCCTTTGTCTTTAATTGCCTTCTCTGCTCTTTTTGCTAGCTCGTGTTTAGCTAGTTCGCAGGATTTACCTGCTTGATATGCATACTGGAGCCTGTGCAAGGGTCTTGTTTTCAAGACCTTGTCCCTTATGTATCTATCAAGCAGTTTCTCTAATGTTTTTAGGAGAAATGACGTTAGGCTTATCGGTCGATACGCCTTGGCTTCGGCATATGTTGCCTTGCCAGGTTTAGGTAGAAAAATTACCTTTACCTTCCTCCAGCCCTTCGGTATATATCCAAAGGCCATACTTGCCCTAAGTAGATTAACTACTGGTGTAGTTAGTGCGCTTATCCCGTTCTGTAGCAAAGCAGGAAACACACCATCCTTCCCAGCAGCCTTAAATGGTTTGAATGAATTCACGGCCCATTTAAGCTTTTTAGCATCCACTATTTTGGATGCAAGCTTCCAGTCTGCCCTGGTGGGCCTCCTTAAGCCTTCTGTCTGTATGTTATTGTTCTCATTACCCCGGTTCCTTTCAGACCCTGGGAAGTGAGTTTTTAACATAACCTCTAGCGTCTCTTCTGCCGTTTCAGAGTAGGCCCCTGATTCGGTTTTTATAGATCCTAGGTTGTAATCTTTTTCCTTTCGGAGGGCCCTTTGGAGTCGTGAACATGTAGGTGTATCTTCGATACCCTGACAGAACTTCCTCCAGGATTCCCTCTTTGAGGTCTTGATAGCTTTGCTATATCGGGCGAGAGATGCTTTATAGATCTCCCATTCGTCCGTGTTTTTAGCTCGGTTAAACAGCCTTCTCGTGTCCTTTCTCATTTCTGAGAGTTCCTCATTCCACCACTCAACATTTTTACCCTGCGTGGTTTTAGTGGACAGCTGGACTCGTAGGCTGATATTATCGCCGACTGTAGAGAGTCGCTAGCAATCTCTAAGTCCACAACACTGGTGATTCTTCCCCCAGGACATTCCCTTAGGCCCCGATCTAGTTCCCTTTCATAGGATGCCCAGTCGGTTCTCTTGGGATTCCTGTACATTAGAGCTTCCTCGTGTTGTGTGTCTAGGTCATAGCGTATGTATCTATGATCCGATAAACTCGGCTCATCTGAGACATGCCACTTTTTCACTAAATCGCTAAAGTGCCTTGTTGCCACGGTAATATCTATTACTTCCCCTCTCACTGCTGTGACAAAGGTGTGTTCATTCCCGCGATTTAAAACATCTAGATTATTAGCTAGAAGAAATTCAAGTAGAGACTCACCTCGGTTATTGATGTCACTGCTGCCCCACACGATGTGGTGCGCGTTGGCATCGCACCCGAGTAGCATTTCCAGGTTTCTACTGTCACAGTGTGCTACTAAGCGCCTCATCTCATCCGTCGGTGGGGCACCTGCTTGATCGTATGGTAGGTAGATGGATCCCAGAATTGCTTCTTCCTCCTTTCCCTCCAATGTCAAGTTGATCTTTGCAGCCACTAGGTCCCTGCAACAGAAATCCCATAAGGGCAATATATTAATATTTTTTTTTGCAATTATGCATGCACGAGGGTTGCTTACCACCGGGTTGTATATAGCCCAGTCTCTTGCGATCGCCCCTATCCCTCTGATCTTCCCCTCGATCGCCCAGGGTTCCTGAATCAGAATAATATCAATATTATTTTTTATTATAAATGCACCCAGGGCAGCAGATGCCGCCCTGCACTTATGTAAATTTACCTGTAAAATCTTCAGCATTGGCTTTCTTCTACAGGCTTCTCACCAGCAGGTTCCTCCGTTCCCTTTCTGGTGTCTGGTCCACTTACGCCCCCAGTTTCTTGTTCCATCAGCTCTGGATCATTTGCTGACCCTGATGGAATTTCTTGCCCTGCAGTATCGCTAGGCTCCTGCTGGGCCATGGGTTCTGGTCCTGTTATCGGACCAGGGACTGCAACTTCCGCCCCGGTTTCCGCAGTTTTAGGGTCTACTTCCATGGGAGTTCCTGTCGGATCCTCCCCTTCGGCATTCCCTTTCGCTGCTTCTCCCTGAGTTTTACTCGCTGCAGCCCCCTTTTCTTTTGTTCCACCGATGGCCCAAAATTGTATTCTGCCTAGGGTATAGGCGAGTTTGTTGCCCCGATCCAGAATCGTCTTCCATGAGCCTTCGCCCATGGTGATGACCAAGTTCTGACCCTTTGCGTCGGCCTTGGCATTAACGACCTTCCAACCGGCAGTCTGAAGACCCTTGTTTTGGGTCTGCAGCCTTTTCAGGACTTTGGCCGGTTCCGTTACCGGTCCCGGGATCCATACCCCTGCCCTTTATCTTTTAGATAAGGTTTTAACTGTACACTGATAAACTGGGCCTTAAGCTGTGTTTATCAAAGTCCAGCTAAATTTAACTGGCACATAATTACCATGGCAACGCCAATTACCTACCTAACAAATACTCTTGTGGTCCAGATGGTGTTCCTAATAGTCTGCTTAAAAATTGTGTGTGCACTATTTCTTTTCCCCTTGTGTTATTATTCAATATGTCACTGGAACAGAGTGTATTTCCAGAAATTTGGAAAAGGAGTTACATCATTCCGATATTTAAGTCAGGCGATAGGAACAACATAAAGAACTATAGAGGTGTGTGTAACCAATCGAGTATACCCAAGCTTTTTGACAGCTTAATGTATGACCAATTACGTTGGTCGTGCAAAAACATTATTGTTAATGAACAGCATGGGTTCTATTCTGGTAGATCAACTTCTACCAATCTCTTATTACTGTCCTCACAGGTACAGTTAGCTTTTGATAATAGATGGCAATGGATGTAATCTACACTGATTTCTTTAAGGCTTTTGACCAAGTAATACATATTCTTTTAATTTATAAACTTAGAAAGTTGGGGTTTAATGAGAACTTATTGAGTTGGCTATTAAGCTTTTTAACTAACCGCAAGCAGTCGGTAAGAATCGGTAGATTTTTATCTTATGAAATTTTGGTACTCTCTGGTGTCCCTCAAGGTTCTCATTTAGCTCCACTTTTGTTTTGTCTTTTTATTAATGACATTGTTATGTTTTTGTTTTGGTCTGAAGCTTTAATATTCGCCGATGATATGAAGTTTTTTAGAATCATTAGGTCAGTGGAAGACATCCAGTTGTTACAATCCGATATAGATTCCATTCATGAATGGTCTGTGAGGAATGGTCTCTCTTTAAATGTGAGTAAATGTAATTATATTAGTTTCTTTAGAACTAGAATAAGAATTCCTTCTGCGTACATTTTGGATGGTCATTCCTTAAAGTCAGTCAAAAATCTTGGGGTCATGTTAGTAGAGAATTTTACATTTTCTAAACACATTGAAACTATACAAGCTAAAGCTAATAAACTGCTGGGTTTCATTTTTAGAAGTTGTAAGGAACTTTCAGTGAATTCGTTGATTGCCATTTATAAATCTATTGTTCGTTCTAACTTAGAATATGCCACAATAATATGGTCTCCTTACTATAATGTCTATATTGACAGCTTAGAAAGGATTCAGAATAAATTTTTAAGATATTGTGCATTTAGGCTAAATATAGTTAGAATTGAACATCAATATGATAATGTACGTGATTTTACTGGGCTTATGACTTAACAGTCGCGTAGAATTTTGTTAAATACGTGTTTTATTCGAAATGTAGTTGATGGTAGGGTTGATTGTCCAAAACTGCTATGTTCTGTAAACTTTAATATTCCTATATTGCAGATTCGTGAATCAGCAAACACATTTTATATAAATTTTTATTATAGGAATTATCTTATATACATACAAAATAATTTTAAAAATAAGGTTAAAGACCATTTAAAGAGAATTGGTTGAGTTTAATATGTGATATTTGTTAGTATTTATTACATTTTTATATTATTTTTGTTTAAGTATATTTTAGAAATTTGTTATCTAATTTTAAGTTGGCATGTATTATTTTCATATGTAATTTTTTTTTTAAATGGGGTTTTCCCGTCAATAAATAAATAAATAAATAAAAATAAATAAATAAATTAAAATTCAGAATTTTCTCTTAACTGAGACTTTATCCTTTAGATAAATTTTAACTGTACATGATAAACCCAGCCTTAGGCTGGGTTTATCAAAGTGCAGCTAAATTTAGCTGACACGTAATAACCATAGCAACTCCAACCAAAATCCAGAATTTGCTTTTAACTGAGACTTTATCTTTTAGATAAGGTTTTAACTGTACACTGATAAACTGGGCCTTAAGCTGTGTTTATCAAAGTCCAGCTAAATTTAACTGGCACGTAATTACCATGGCAACGCCAATTAAAATTCAGAATTTTCTCTTAACTGAGACTTTATCCTTTAGATAAATTTTAACTGTACATGATAAACCCAGCCTTAGTGGTGTAAAGTTTTTATAATGTAGGTTTAAATAATTTGACAAGCTAAGTCAATTTGACGTAGTAAAATAAATAATTTTCGACATAAACAGTAGAGCTGACAAGTTTTAATTTAGTTCAATTTAAACAAAACAATTTTAAGTGTCCAACTTATTTTCGATCAGAGCCGGCCTTATTTTTAGTCTAAGCTTTTTTTTTAGGGTGTTTTTTTTGCTAGGGGCGCCAAGTTTTGGTAGAAACCGTCAGGGACAAAGCTTTTTTCTTGAGGGTATGTTTTGGGCTTTTTTTTGTAGGGGCGCCAAGTTTGGTAGAAACCGTCAGGAACAAAGCTTTTTTCTTGAAGATATTTTTTATTTTTTTGGGCGCCAATTTTTTTTTCGTATGTCGCCGTTTGGTTGAAACCGTCAGGGACAAGGCTTTTGTTTTTTGAGGGTGTTTTTTTGCGCTACGGAAAGTTCATGGCTTGTTTCAGGGAGCCAAAATGCAAAGGCCAGACCGGCCCTGTTTCCGATACAAGTGTGGTCGTTTATATTATTTTAAGATAATCTATTTTGACTTTTTGTCGCTCGCAAATTTCAGCATTTATTTATTCGCTCTTTACACGCAGAAATAAAATTTTAAAAAGCTAATAAGTGATGGATGTCTCTTATTCCCCAGAGCCCTTCAATTAATCATTGATTGACTGAATATTAATCATACAAGATTTTTGCCGACGTCGGCAAAAATTCACTTGAAAATCGCGATAGATTAGTTTGATTACTTGAACCTCGCGATGCGTCGCGAAACATCGTAGTAAATATCTAAAACCCAAAACAATTAGGATCAAGATTTTATGTTGCTTACAAAATGATTAAATGAGAATGATATATTATTAATATTTTTTTTTAGATTGAGGGGCGATTCACGTCGGAAAATGTTTATTTACTTCCAATTTCTGGAAGCACTTTTCATTTTTTTCAAGTAAGTACTTCCAAGTATTTTTATAGTCCTCGCCCTCGTCCTCGCCTCTCAAAAAAAAAGATTACCCTTGGCAGTAATTTTGATGATTAAAAAAAAAGTCCTCACATCTGAATAAAAAATAATAACGTCTAAAAAAAAGTCCTGACCTCTACATTTGTGACAAAGTTAGAAGGTACAACTACTTTCAGTAATTCCAACATACCCACATGCGATCCAAAAGGACTCCCCAATATTTGAATATTTGCATGCAAGTGCTCCCAAGTATTTCGGGGACCGGGGACCTACTGCGTGTTATGCGGATGTGACTAAACACCATGGAAACAGGTTGACTTTTTGACTTTTGCGAATCAGCACGAAAATTTAAAAATAGCCAGTTTAAATATATTAGAAGTAAAAAAAGTTCGTGTTTCCACCCGGGATCGTACCGGGGACCTTCCGCGTGTTAGGTGGATGTTAAATTAAAATTCAACAGGACTTTATTTAAAAAAATATATACAGATTGACAGAAGCGTAACCAGGTCCAAATTTTGTGGGGGGGCTTGAGCCCCTAAAAAAATAGTCAAGTTTTTAAGTTTGTCTGTCTGTGAGACTTTTATTAATAATAATAAATAATAAATAAATCTTTATTTCACTTAAGACTGTTATACAGATGTGAGACGTCAAAAATATACATAATAAAAAAAAAATACAAAAAATATTACATAAAAGTATAAAAACCTATTGTTTAAAATAACACTTTTTTGAAATTTTAGGAAAAAAGTTTGATTTGGGGGGGCTTAGAAAAATTTGGGGGCGGCTAAGCCCCCCTAAGCCCCCCCTCGTTACGCCTATGCAGATTGAGCACTTAGATAATTAATTATACATGTATTTAACCTAAGGCCTAATGTATACCGGCCGTCCCCCCGTACACCGGTTGGCATGTCTCAGGGCCAGTCACTTGGTTTGGACGTGCTCAGACGGCGATAGCCGCTGGGGCTATCCCACCCGGTGTCGGGGTGCCCGGCCGTCCCGTTTAGTCGGCCTGTACATATCAGGTTATATAAAGGACAAACACAAGGGGGCTGTTGAGTGGAGCCCAGGTGGCCGTTGTTTGCGGCGAATTATCCCTGCTCAGTGGTCGTCTGGCTGAGTGAGATGTGTGCGGGCCATTTTCGGTCTTGAACCCTGAATGTCTTTATGGTTTGTCCGCTGCATGGCGAAGTCACCTAGATGGACAGCAACATATTTTAGTTTGGACTTTTTTAGGTTAAGGGTTGGGGAATAAAGAAAAAAATAGTGCAACACCTTTTGACGATAATTGAGGACAGTGTAGGCTGTGGCGTCGGGGAGCAACTAGGGCGCTCAGCCGTCGCGACTGTCGGTCGGCGCGGTTAGGCGGATATGATAACGGAAACAACTTGACTTTTGCGAATCGGCGCGAAAATTTGAAAATAGCGAGTATAAATATATAAGAAGTAAAAAAGTTCGTGTTTTCGCCCGGGATTGGACCGGGGACCTTCCGCGTGTTAGGCGGATGTGATAACCACTACACCACGGAAACAGTTTGACTTTTTGACTTTTGCGAATTGGCGCGAAAATTTGAAAATAGCCAGTATAAAAATGTAAGAAGTAAAAAAGTTCGTGTTTCCGCCCGGGATCGAACCGGGGACCTTCCGCGTGTTAGGCGGATGTGATAACCACTACACCACGGAAACAGCTTGACTTTTTGACTTTTGCGAATCGGCGCAAAAATTTGAAAATAGCGTATAAAAATGTAAGAAGTAAAAAAAGTTTGTGTATCCGCCCGGGATCGAACCGGGGACCTTCCGCGTGTTAGGCGGATGTGATAACCACTACACCACGGAAACAGCTCGACTTTTTGACTTTTGTGAATCGGCGCGAAAATTTAAAAATAGCCAGTGTAAAAATGTAAGAAGTAAAAAAAATTCGTGTTTCCGCCCGGGATCGAACCGGGGACCTTCCGCGTGTTAGGCGGATGTGATAACCACTACACCACGGAAACAACTTGACTTTTTGACTTTTGCGAATCGGCGCGAAAATTTTAAAACAGCTGTATAAATATATAAGAAGTAAAAAAAGTTTGTGTTTCCGCCCGGGATTGAACCGCGGACCTTACGCGTGTTAGGCGGATGTGATAACCACGGAAACAGCTCGACTTTTTGACTTTTGTGAATCGGCGCGAAAATTTGATAATAGCCAGTGTAAAAATATAAGAAGTGAAAAAAGTTCGTGTTTCCGCCCGGGATCGAACCGGGGACCTTCCGCGTGTTAGGCGGATGTGATAACCACTACACCACGGAAACAGCTTGACTTTTGCGAATCCGCGCGAAAATTTGAAAATAGCCAGTATAAAAATGTAAGAAGTAAAAAAAGTTCGTGTTTCCGCCCGGGATCGAACCGGGGACCTTCCGCGTGTTAGGCGGATGTGATAACCACTACACCACGGAAACAGCTCGGCTTTTTGACTTTCGCAAATCGGCGCGAAAATTTTTAAATACGATACTATATAATGTAATTTATATTATAATATTATTAAACATATGTTAAAATTGATAAGAGTAGTAACTGAACTACACTAAAAAAACGTACATATTGTTTTTGTAAAAGTTTACAACTGATAGTAAATAAATCACGTTTTATATAAATAAATAAAGGAACACGTACATTTCTTATGGGAAATGGCCCCCGGTTCTCCATGGGTACAAAGCTCTGAGTCTTTTAGTTTTCGTGCTAGAGCTTAACAAAAATTGCATTTGCGTATAAATCTTTTGATTTCAACGAAACAAGATTTTTAGATGGAACTTGAACTGAGTTACTTAGAACAATAACAACTTCATTTAAGAAGTCAGTGAAGTACGAAAAAAAAATTTGTATATTTTTTAATTTTCCCCTTTTTACCTAATTTTTGAGACGCCACTGACTTTTCTAAGGGGTTTAATATACTTAGCAATACTGGGGACTTATACTTTACATAATTTAACCAGTAGCGTTCATACTTTATATTTTATTTAAAAAGTTACCCTTTTTGTCTACGGCACTGCTTAAACTGTGATTACTTTTTTAAGATTTTTTTTCGATGTAATAGGTAATCTTAATCCGTAAAAACGAATGACTCTTTAATTTTTTTTTAGTTCGCACAATAAAATTATAAGCTTAAATTGACAAAAATAAAATGGATAAATTAATTTATTTTTTTTAGAATCAGTTAAATTGGCTAAAATTAAATTATGTTTTAGTGTTTAACTCACTAATCAAAAGTCTCCACGGGCACAAAGCTCTAAGTCTTATAGTTTTTGTGCTAGAGCTTAACAAAAATCGCTTTTAGGGGGTCCAGCCTTTAAAATAACTGCCTAACGAAACAAGATATTTGGATATAACTTAAACTAAGTTACTAAGAATAAAGAAAATTTATTATTTACATATAACTTTACGGTATGGAATAGGCAGAGTCAGCCTTTGTATGAATCAATTGAATCCCCTGCTTCAGGGCGCAAGCTTAGAGGGGCGCCGCCGAGGGGCGTTTTTTTCAAAATATTTTTAAAGTAAATCTGTTCCAGAGAGAGGTGGTGAGGATCTTTTTTTTGTTTCTTTTGTCATCAAATTCTTCGGGGGGCTAAAAATACTTTTAGGTGAAGACCTTTTTTTTCGTATCAGATTTTCGTCGACGAGAGGGGTATTTTTTTTTTCAGGGGTGAGGACCTTCTTAGTCATCAAAAAAATTTAAAATGTTTTTTTTTTTTTGTAAATTTTTCTGTGCCGGGGCGCCAAGCCGGACGCTTACTTCAGGTCGCCAAAATGCAAACCACATAATAAAAACCATAATTTTATTTACTCACATGTAAACTTACATGTTTTTTCAGTTTAGCGATGTTTATTTCCTAAAAGCGGTTTTATATTAGAGATTTCTGCATATACAAGTAACTACCCAGACAGCACAAAGATGACTTAAAGAGATCTTAAAGAGATCTTAAAGATGTCGTAGCTCGTCATTCAAGATGTCAAGAATGTCGGTTTGGCCGTATATGCATCTTAAAGACGTCTTAACAACGTTTTATGTTACAAAAGGTAACGTCTTTAAGACATCTTTTTTAAGACGCCTTACTGACGCCTTGCACAGGCGACTTTACAGCATTATACCCCCTCCCATTTACGTTGCTAGGTACGGTCGTATTGATATAAAAATCGTAATAAGAACTAGAATGAGAGGTAATTTGTTTGTAAAAAAAAAAGATCTTAAAAAGATGTGATTTTTTTGATTTTTTTTTTTGAAAATTTATTTTTTGATTTTTTTTTAATTTTCGTAAAAAGAAAATTAAAAAAAAATATTTTTTTTTATTTTTTGTTTTTCAAAAAAAGATCTTTAAAAAATGGTAAGTAATTAATTTTTTTTAATAGTTGATTGTGGTTAATTTATTTTTAGCGATGAGTATCGAAGTTAAGACATACCGATACTTAAAAGACATCTTATAGACATCATAATCAGATATCTTTTAATCATCCCTAAAAAGAAGTCCATAAGATATCCTTTTCGTGTCTTTAGGCGTCCAGACATAATTAAGATCTGAAAAAGACGTTTTTAAGATATCATGTACTGTTTGGGTATCATATCGCAAAAAATGATGCAGCAAGTTGTAACAAGATATAATTAACCATCACCAAAATTGCATATTACCAAAATTGTTAAACTAGCTTAGGAAACGTTCAAGTATTACGTAACGCTCCTATGGGGGTGGGGGTCATTTTGCAGTGTTACGCCCATGTTAATGGTATAGGGAAATAGCGTTACAGGGGGGGTGGGGGTCAAAATTTGCGTTACGTATACGTTATGTATTATAATACTTGGACATTCCCTAAACTAACTTTACCGCGCAAGGTAGTCTTTTAAAAAGTATTCAGAATGCGCAGAACTCGGCGCAGAACTCGGCACAGAACTTTATTTACAGTGTAGGTACATAATATTCTAACTAAAATTCGTAGTCGATTAATTTTTTACCTTTCACCAACCTTCGATAGCTCAGTTGGTAGAGCGGTGGACTGTAGTTTGTATTCAAAAATAGTAATCCATAGGTCGCTGGTTCAAATCCGGCTCGAAGGAATTATTTTTTTATAACAAAAATTGCATTTTCTTCATTGGGATTAATATTCGTAAAATTTATGTAGAAAACCACTGATACCTATCACTTATGATATTACCCCTGAAAATATTTTTTCTTTATAATCAATTTTTTCATTTTTTTTTCGTTTTTCGAAAAAATAATTGTTTTTGAAAATTTAAATATTTGGAAAAATACAATATAACTCTGTGAATAGTATATAACGGAATGCGTAGCGTAGCGTAGATATCTTCACGGCTTGTTTTTTGATAGTGCATGCATTTGCATAGCCCGTTAACATGTTGTTTAGATGGCATACGTTGCTTTTTGTGGTAATAACGAGCAAATGAGCAACACATTTAACAGTTTGGTATAATGTTTGCGAAACCTGAACCTTATCAAGTTGGCGAAAATTTTAAACCGAGGCGAATCATTTTCAGGGTAGTTTGTTATAGACACACAAAACGTATCGTTAATTCCAAACACCACTGAGCTAATTTCGTAGATGGATCAAAAAAGCTTCTTTATAGTATATTAAAGTACTATACTAGTTTCATAACACCTGTTTTTTTGCGCACGAGTACAAGTTTAGAAAACGAGCCGCTTGCGGCGAGTTTTCTAAAGTACTGGAGTATTAAAAGCGCCAAAAACGTGTTATGAAACGAGTGTTTTATACAATTTTTTCTATTTTGCTCTTAAATTTAAAAAAACTTACATTTAAATTGATGGCCGATTTAGTGATTTTTGTTTTGGGTTGGCATTACAATTTATAGAAAAACGATTTCTTTTTCACTGCAAGTCACAATTTTAAAACGGTAAAAATTAACTTAAAACAGAATTTCGTAGAAAACTAAACTTAAAAGCGGTGTTGAAATTTGCACAGAAAACGCCAAGCGTTATTCTTTTGTCCAGTCTTGCCAACCCAAAAGAAAAAGAGTGATTATGAGCTTATAAGAGTCGCAAAATAGTTCTTTAAATAACGATGCAAAAAATCTCGCAATAAAATCTATGCCAAATGGACATTGCCCATTAGGAACAAGTTGTGCCCATGGACAACCTTGTAGTTATGTTACTAAAGCTCTGTCAAAAGATTAAGCTAGTTACGTAACTATCGTGAGCTCTCTCCCACTCTATGATTATGAACGGTAAAGTGGGAGGGACAATTAATCACGTGACACGCTTGGTTGTTTGTAAGACGTATTTACAAAAGACAATTTTTAATTATTATTTACAGAATAAAAAATTGATTATAATGCAGGGTTTCCCAGCTAAGACAGATCAATCGCTTTTTGGCGTTATTATTAAAGCATAAGTGTGTACAACCAAAAGTTTTCTACTAGCTTTTGTTTTTGACATATAGCTTATTTGCCACTAAAAATAAGGTTCAGAAAAAGTCTCTATGTACTGTAATGAAACCAATATATGTTCAATTTAAATGCATTTAATATATTATTATCACGTTATTAAAGCCTATACACCACAATCTGGGTTCATTCTTGTTTTTTATATTTAAATTATGTGACGTCACGTCCGTGACGTAGATCCTTTTAGCCATTCTGCAGTGCCATTTTGTTCTCGTGCTTCATGTGCAACATGCTGGAGCTATTTCATCCTTTGGATGTAAAACTACATTTTAATGTATACTTAAAATATGTGAATGTCTGGTGTTATAGGTAAATATGTTTGTAACTTTGATTGTTTTATATGCACTAATTGTAATGTGTTATAGTTTATATCATTGTTTTGTGCATGATGTGCGTGCACAAACCCCTCGGATATGTCCTTTTGCTCTTTAGGTATTATTAATAAAAACTCTCTCACTCTCTAAATCAGTGTATTCTTAAAAACCCACAACCCCCGAGAAGGCTTAAAAACCAAAAAGGCGCCCAATTTCAAAATATTTATTTAATAAAAATGTGGTTTTGCTTCAGTACAAAGCATTGTCGGTCAGGAAGTAAAGCATATCCCCGAAAACAAAAGTAGGGCTCTCTCTTACCTACTACACGCTCTTACTTGACCGACTGTAACTTTAATAATAACGCCAAAACACAACTGATTTGTCTTAGCTGGAACACCCGGTATATTATATTTCTAAAATTAGGATATCTATGATATTGGGCTAGTGTTGCCCGGTGTGGCTGTTAGAAAGCCTGTGCTGACTGCACATTTGCCTTAATATAATTCCCTAACGCGGCAGCAGCAGCCGACCGAAGCTACACAAAGAAAAAAAAATCTTAACATAATTATCTCATTAAAATAAACTATATTCAAGATGAGCCATAATACCCAGGTAGGTGTTTTGAAAATTTAAAAGGTTAATAAAGGTAGTCTTTTTTCTCCTATTTTCTTTATTAATATGGGCTGAAGATGAAGTGAACTAAGCACTTTGAAATATGTTCCCATATTAATAAAGAAACGAGGAGAAAAAAGACTACCTTTATTAACCTTTTAAATATATTCAAGATGTATACCGGTCTAAAAATCTCGGAATACCGGTCTGAAAATCTTGGAATACCAGGAAATTTAGCTTTCACTGTAACAAGGATTGGTGTAAATATAAAATGCACTAGGTGAGACGTTTCGGACACATTTAAAGTTTATTTTTTTAATGTATAGTTATTTTAAATTTGCCGCTAAATTCTCCACACACTCCGATTTACACTGAAGCATGTGGCTTGTTTTGAATGTCAACATAACCAAAATTTATAATTTTTGTTTACTTAGTTTGTTTTTATGATGTTTGATGTAAAACAAGAGAATTAATAAAGCTGTTGCTAAAAACACTTTTGTAATCCTGTAAAAAATTTGCTTATAAAATCGCTTTTATTCCAATAATATAGAGGAATAAACCATTGTTTTGTTCTCGTTAATGGCACGTCAACGTTTTACGGTTAGGTAAATTGGATCTAGTCATTTCGCTTAGGACGCATGCGTATCTTACGTTGCTATGGTAATGTCGAGATTGTTTACAAGCGGGAAGGTTTAAAATAACTATACCTTAAAAAAATAAACTTTAGTGTATGTTAAATTGTCTCGTGCGATGCAAATATTGTGTAAGGCCTATGGTAGCGCTTTTTCGTTACAACTTTTTGTGATGGCATATAGCCTATTGCCCATGACCTATGGCCCATAACCTATGGCATATGACCAATGACCTATGTCCTATGACGCATGACCTATGACCCTTAGCCTATGGCATTATGGCCTATGGCGTATGACCTATGTCCTATGGCCTACGACCTATGGCCATGGCCTATGACTCTTAGCCTATGTCCTATGGCATATGCCTATGGAATATGGCCTATGACCTATGGCCTATGGCTTCTGGTCTATGGCTTATGTCCTGTGTCCTAAGACCTATGGTAACGCTTTTCGTGACACTTTTCGTGACAATTTTCTTTACAACTTTTTGTGACAATTTTTCATGGATTTCGAGCCATAAGACATTGTCAATAATTACACCAATCGACCACTTATTCTCTTATAAGTTCTAATGAAACATAAAAACTTAAGTAAACAACATCAACAAATAAATGTACGAGATAATTTATCTGGGGGTAATAGTGGCCGACCTTCATAACCCCAAAATAGATGTTTGCCATAACCCCAAAACGACCTTTACAAATTTTTTTCTGCTATTCAGAAAATTAATCAAAAATTTATGACATGACATACAAGTAATTATAATTTTAGCTTATAAGCTTGAGTTTTTTACGTACCTTGAAAGATTTTACATCAAAACCGGTAAAAGTATACTTTTTCTCATAACTTTCCACGATTCAAATTTATCTTTACGTAACAGTCCATTATGAAATAATAATAAATAAGTAAAATAGTAGATGTTCATCATTGCTCTAATAGCCGCCATTTGCCCATTTCCCCCCTATAGTATACGGTCGTTGAGACCCGGGCGGTATTTTTGACTTCTCAGTCTAAATAACATTTAGTTAAATTAAGATATTCTTTTTCTATGTGTATAGGCAGAAAGCACACGAACTTACAGAATGAACGTTTCAGCGAGTTTAATTCAATTATAGTCGTTAGAGCCTTGTAATTTCTATTTCGTCATACATAATCCAAACTGGCAAGTTTTCTACTGGTACAGTACCGTATTATTAACATTATTAATAATAAATAAACAAGCTGAAACGGATGCCCTTTCTAAAGGGATGGCAATATCTTTAAATCGCTATATTTTGGATCCTTGGAATCTAATTATTACAGTACTATGACAAAAAGTATAAAAATGTGAAACGGGTACTTTTTCTAGAAAGGGTGAAATGAGTTCTTTGGACACTTAAAACATTTTTAAACTTAGCACTTCTAACACAGTTAACGCAATGTGTATTTTTTCAGTAAATATAAGCCCGATTGTGTTGAAATTTTCTATATTTATAAAAAAAATATTATGTTATCACTTGGGAGTACCCGGAAAAAAAATTAAGGCTAAGAGCGCTATAAGGCATATACCAAGCAAATTATAATCGCTTATTATATAAATATAAGGCTTCCTGTTACAATTATGGCATTTAATGTAAAAAATTATATGAAATACTTTAATTGTTTAGTAAATAATAAAATATAATAAATAGTATGATATTTATAGCTTAAATAGATTTAATTATTGTCCGTGCTAATAATTTTTATAATATAATAAAATTTCTGTAAATTTATAATAGTGCCTGTAATAAATATAAACGTGTCTGTAATAAATATAATCGTTTTCAATTTATTTTTAACATTATTAGTTATCGTGTCCCTTATAATTTATAGCTTACATCACTATAATTTGCCACTGTTACCAAAAAGAGGCCACTAATTGCTTTCCGTGTAAATAAAGTAAAATTATTTTGGTTTGAATATTTTTTCGATAAATATAAAAAGTATATCGCACCCGTTACAGAACAGTGCCATAACACAAAATTTTGAAAAATTTCGTTAGAGCCTTGTAATTTCTATTTCGTCATACATAATCCAAACTGGCAAGTTTTCTACTGGTACAGTACCGTATTATTAACATTATTAATAATAAATAAACAAGCTGAAACGGATGCCCTTTCTAAAGGGATGGCAATATCTTTAAATCGCTATATTTTGGATCCTTGGAATCTAATTATTATAGTACTATGACAAAAAGTATAAAAATGTGAAACGGGTACTTTTTCTAGAAAGGGTGAAATGAGTTCTTTGGACACTTAAAACATTTTTAAACTTAGCACTTCTAACACAGTTAACGCAATGTGTAATTTTTCAGTAAATATAAGCCCGATTGTGTTGAAATTTTCTATATTTATAAAAAAAATATTATGTTATCACTTGGGAGTACACGGAAAAAAATTAAGGCTAAGAGCGCTATAAGGCATATACCAAGCAAATTATAATCGCTTATTATATAAATATAAGGCTTCCTGTTACAATTATGGCATTTAATGTAAAAAATTATATGAAATACTTTAATTGTTTAGTAAATAATAAAATATAATAAATAGTATGATATTTATAGCTTAAATAGATTTAATTATTGTCCGTGCTAATAATTTTTATAATATAATAAAATTTCTGTAAATTTATAATAGTGCCTGTAATAAATATAAACGTGTCTGTAATAAATATAATTGTTTTCAATTTATTTTTAACATTATTAGTTATCGTGTCCCTTATAATTTATAGCTTACATCACTATAATTTGCCACTGTTACCAAAAAGAGGCCACTAATTGCTTTCCGTGTAAATAAGGTAAAATAATTTTGGTTTGAATATTTTTTCGATAAATATAAAAAGTATATCGCACCCGTTACAGAACAGTGCCATAACACAAAATTTTGAAAAATTTCGTTAGAGCCTTGTAATTTCTATTTCGTCATACATAATCCAAACTGGCAAGTTTTCTACTGGTACAGTACCTTATTATTAACATTATTAATAATAAATAAACAAGCTGAAACGGATGCCCTTTCTAAACGGATGGCAATATCTTTAAATCGCTATATTTTGGATCCTTGGAATCTAATTATTACAGTACTATGACAAAAAGTATAAAAATGTGAAACGGGTACTTTTTCTAGAAAGGTGGAAAAATGAGTTCTTTGGACACTTAAAACATTTTTAAACTTAGCACTTCTAACACCAAAAAGAGGCCACTAATTGCTTTCCGTGTAAATAAGGTAAAATAATTTTGGTTTGAATATTTTTTCGATAAATATAAAAAGTATATCGCACCCGTTACAGAACAGTGCCATAACACAAAATTTTGAAAAATTTCGTTAGAGCTTTGTAATTTCTATTTAGTCATACATAACCCAAACTGGCAAGTTTTCTACTGGTACAGTAGAAAGGGTGAAATGAGTTCTTTGGACACTTAAAACATTTTTAAACTTAGCACTTCTAACACAGTTAACGCAATGTGTAATTTTTCAGTAAATATAAGCCCGATTGTGTTGAAATTTTCTATATTTATAAAAAAATATTATGTTATCACTTGGGAGTACACGGAAAAAAAATTAAGGCTAAGAGCGCTATAAGGCATATACCAAGCAAATTATAATCGCTTGTTATATAAATATAAGGCTTCCTGTTACAATTATGGCATTTAATGTAAAAAATTATATGAAATACTTTAATTGTTTAGTAAATAATAAAATATAATAAATAGTATGATATTTATAGCTTAAATAGATTTAATTATTGTCCGTGCTAATAATTTTTATAATACAATAAAATTTCTGTAAATTTATAATAGTGCCTGTAATAAATATAAACGTGTCTGTAATAAATATAATCGTTTTCAATTTATTTTTAACATTATTAGTTATCGTGTCCCTTATAATTTATAGCTTACATCACTATAATTTGCCACTGTTACCAAAAAGAGGCCACTAACTGCTTTCCGTGTAAATAAAGTAAAATAATTTTGGTTTGAATATTTTTTCGATAAATATAAAAAGTATATCGCACCCGTTACAGAACAGTGCCATAACACAAAATTTTGAAAAATTTCGTTAGAGCCTTGTAATTTCTATTTCGTCATACATAATCCAAACTGGCAAGTTTTCTACTGGTACAGTACCGTATTATTAACATTATTAATAATAAATAAACAAGCTGAAACGGATGCCCTTTCTAAACGGATGGCAATATCTTTAAATCGCTATATTTTGGATCCTTGGAATCTAATTATTATAATACTATGACAAAATATATAAAAATGTGAAACAGGTACCTTTGGGAACGTTCAAGTATTACGTAACGCAAATTTTGATAATTTTGGACCCCCCCCTGTAACGCTATTTTCCTATACCATTAACATGGGCGTAACACTCCAAAATGACCCCCACCACCCCCCCTAGGAGCGTTACGTAATACTTGAACGTTCCCTTTTCTAGAAAGGTGGAAAAATGTACATATTTTTATTACATTTTAAACATGGTCCTTTAAGTATAAATATATAAATAGTAAAAAATAAAATCTTTAAAAAATAAAAAAGATATACTACATGTATACAGGTTTCCATATATCACATTATAAATAAAAAACTAAAAATAGCACATGTATTTATGTACTAATACCAATTTAAGAACTTGATATATATTCCTGAACCTCTAAAAAAATTAAAAGGTACGCTGTTTAAGTAATTTTAAAGGCTAAATTAATACTTAAAAAATAATAAAACTTCTAAAAAATAAAAAAGGTAAACTACAGGTAAAGTACCAATACTTCACTAAAAATACTTAAAAATAAACAATATTTCTTAAAAATAAAAAAAGGAACACTACAGGGACCAACAAACCTTTTTTTGAAGTGACCTCGGGTAACTGGGTTAGAGGGATATGTATTTTATTTTCCTTTAAATGTCAATAAAACAGAGAATAAAATACATATTCCCGTAACCTGGTTACTCGCGTTTACTCCAAAAAAAAAAAAATGCCTTATTACCAATTTTAATATATCACTTTATGTCCAAGAATTTCGGGACTGTAAACCCTATATAGTAAGTACCAAGGGACTGTTCAAGAATGACGTCACCCAATTTTGACCAGTTTTAGACCTCCCCCTCTCCCCTTCGTCACCTTTGCCTAGACCCCCTATTAAACATATCTTATTTTGGGAAAAAAAAATGTGAAATCGCACTGCTCTTGACCCCCTCCCCCTGTCACAAAGTGTCACAAATTTCTGGACGCCCCTCCCCCATCACTAAAACACTTTTCACTTTCACTAAAAAGCCCGACAAACGTGCAGTGTATATTTTTATAGACTGTCAATTCTTAACTTATATATTTTTTAGTTTAGTCTTAAAATGATTATAATAATTAATTAACACTTAGTGTTGAAAACAAAATGGTTATTTTTAAGTCTGACTAACTGTTAAATCCAAACCACCCTGAATATACATTAGGTTTTTTGATTTAACATTTAGTGTGATTTAAAAATAACCATTTTTTTTTTCAACACTTAGTGTTGAAAAATGGTTATTTTTTAGTCGCACTAAATGTTGATTCCAAACCACCGTGAACTATTTTGTTTCACTTATAGAGGAAAATATAACTTTACATTTCTGCCAGTCCGGTTCTGTCAGGCCCAAACTTCTTGTTTACTAAACTGAGATTAACGACTTTACTCGCCATTGTTTTCACTTGTTTGTATTGGGCTTAATTTGATCCCCGAGCACACTTGATTTTCATTTTATTTTGGTCATCTAAAAGCTAGATTATTAATACTATAGAGACCCTGGTATTAAATAAGTAAAGAGAAAAGCTTTAATTTCAAAGAAATTAGTACGGTTCTACCGAAAAACTTTCTCGTGAAAATGGTTTTGTTCTTAATTTCTTATTTAATTTGCATTTTTTTGGACGTACATTCAAAAAGAAGCTCCAATCATTGATATATGCTTTAAATGAAACTTAACCCTTGTCTAGCACGTATATTTGTGTTTCGACCCATCAGACCATACGTACAAACGAGACAACTACTACTACTAGCCCACACAAGTCCTGGACAGAGGATGCTTAATTAAGTAGATTAGTACAAGGTTAAAAAACATGTAAAAGGCACGTATACGCTAGCTAACTACCGGTATCAGCCATGAAATGACCACGCGTCCCTTATATGAGCCGCACCTTCCTACAGAGCACGTAAAAACCGCCCTCCTAGATCGTGTTTTTTTAAGCGACTATTTAATACAGAAAGATCGTCGGCTCATATATGAGACATCGGTCTATTTGAAAAATTGTCGTGGGTCATATATGAGCAAACGTGTTAATACAGGGTATTCACTTAATGATTTGTCTGACACAAAGCATATTGCGCTGTAGGATAGAGTAAAATAGGCTTTTTCCGAAAATGGAAAACATTTTATGGGTACATTAAAAAAAATCTTAATTCACTCCACCCTATTGTGGTGCAGCCATACAGACTAAACATTTAAACTTAAAAGTTTTTTTTTTGACATATTATTTTATATTATTTATGTGCATTAAATAAAATTAAGTTAAGTCCAGATTGACATATTTTTTAAATGCTTTTTTAGCGTTTCTCACATTTATGGTGGAAATTCTTCAAATTTAGTGTTTTAGGGGCAACTTTTTGCGGCTTTTCGGCACCTGAATCTTTTGATTATTTTGAAATATGGCACATATTTTTGTACAATCAAAAAGAAAAAAAAATAGGATATCAAGCCTTTTAAATTTTTCACTGATACAAAAAGTAGGTAGTCCATTTTCAACGATTTTTTTACGATTTTTGCGTAATTTCACGATTTTAGGGGTCCAACTGGAACCCTTAGAGAAGTTTGATCGCCCTTATATTTTGCGGATGTTCCAGATACACCAGAGTGAACATTTTAAAACAATAAAAAAAATAAGGTTTACCCTAATCAATTATCCTATTATTAATATGCATTAAAAAAAAATAAGTTAAGTCCAGATTGATGTATTTTTTAAATGCTTTTTTAGCGTTTCTCACATATATGGTGGAAGTTCGTCAAATTAAGTGTTTTAGGGGCAACTTTGGCGGATAGAATCGTTTGATCATTTTTAAATATGGCACATAATTTTGTACTTGTACTTGTACTCAAAAAGAAAAAAAATAGGATTTCAAGGCTTTTAAATTTTTTACTGATACAAAAAGTACAGCCCATTTTCAACTATTTTTTTACAATTTTTGCGTAGTTTTACGATTTTAGGGGTTCAACTGGGACCCTTAGAGAAGTTTTATTACCCTCATATTTTCAGGACGTTCTAGATACACCAAAGTGTAAAAAAATAAGGTCCACCCTAGTGTAAGATACGTGTTGCAAGTATAAAAATACTTGATATAAACTACATATATTTATATCAAGTATTTTAAAAAAAAACTCAATAATTTGTTTTAATTAGTACCTACTTGTTTCCAAGAAATTAGTATTAATACTATTTTTCATTATTTTTAGTATATTAAATACTTGCTATAAATATCTACTTCGTTTGAACTTTCTTTAAAACTCAATACAAGAAATTTTATTATTCAAATCAAACACTTTTACGTGATTCAAGGTGATTTACTTGATCTGAATACTACTGTTTAACTAAAAACTTTTTAGTAGATAATGATGTTAGCATGCTAGCGAGGCACCTTGTTAACTTCAGATCTAGATCTATTCTGCCCTGATAAAGTAAAGGGCAGTAAGTGACATTGGTCAATAGCAGCGTTTTCAAAATATTATATCAGGGTTGACGTGAAAACGCCGCTATGCGACAAATGTCACTTACTGCCTTTTACTTAAACAGCGCAGTATTGTTCTTAGTAAACTACTGGTACTTGGGGTGTAAAATCTGTTTTTCATCTATCAATCGGTATGGCCTCTGCTCATCTTAATATCGGAGTGGGCGACGGACCTATACGCAAAAATCGTTTTTACCTTAAAACAGGTAAGTCTTGATATTTATTGAAAAAATTAATTTAATTTTGTTGTTTTTCGTTTGAAAATTTAGCTTTCACAAGGTAGCGTGGCCGAGCGGTCTAAGGCGCTGGTTTAAGGCACCAGTCTCCTCGGAGGCGTGGGTTCGAATCCCACCGCTGCCAATAATTTTGGCAAAAAAAATCGTTAAAGAACACCTTGATTACTTAGTTTATTTAGATTACACAAAATATGTGTTAAAATTTCCATACATGTATTGAAAGTAATTAACCCATATACATGTATGGTATTTTTTCAATAACGTGGTATCGTAAAAATTTATAACTTTAATGGTATGTGTAATACAAATTGTGTATGATATTGTAGTCGAGTTTTCGAGTAAGGTATAAAAGTTTTACTGCACTGAATCATTTGTACACATATATGGAAAAATTTCCAAACATTTGTTTGGTATTATCCATTATTTAATAAATAATACTTAAATTATTTTTTTAATCAAATACCCTTTGAATGGGTAAATCCCATATATTACTTAAAAATATATCCCCACCTAACTGGTCAAAGTTAATTTACTTACCTTTAAGTTAGTACTTACTTACCTTAGTTTACTTACTTACCTCAATTACTTACCTTATATACTTACCTTACTTACCTACCTTACTTACCTACCTTACTTACTTACCTTACTTACCTACCTTACTTACTGACCTTACTTACCTTATACCTTACTTACCTTACTTGGCTACCTTACTTACCTTACCTACTTTACTTAATTACCTTATTTACTTACCTTACTTACTTGCCTTACTTACTTGCCTTACTTACTTACCTTACTTAATTACCTTACTTACTTGCTTTACTTACTTACCTTACCTATTTACCTTACTTACTTACTTTACTTGTCTTACATACTTAGCTTACTTACCTACATTCCTACTCACCTTACATACTTACCTTACTTATCTTACTTACATACCTTACTTAATTACCTTACTTACCTTACCTTTTTACCTTAATTACTTACCCTACTCACTTACTTACCTTAAGGTATCGCATGCACCTATTTTCGCCAGGAATCATTACCCCACGTTCCCAGGAATACTTTTGAAAATCCCACCACTTTCATTTAAATGAAAGCATACCTTTGGTATGTTAAACTATTATTATGTTAATTGACTTTATTGTAATTTTGTGTTTTTATTATTATAGAATGTGACTTCTTTAACACACTGTAGCATTAAGCCTAATGTATCTGTATATATTGGACTAAACTAACTAAAAGATTAAAGCTTTTCAAATACTTATTTAAATGACTTAAAATGACCAAATATACCCCAAGAAAAAGTAGCGTTCTGTACGGATGTCAAACAATAATGTGGTGCTATAGGAGATTGTTAAAGATAAAATGGCCAGATAGAGTGTATTGCAATATTCAAAATGCGGGTTATATACTAAAATTTGAGAGCTTACTTGAAGATATTTTGGAGATCTAGCTGGGAGTAAGAAAAAAGGTAGGCAGGCCTAGAATGGAATACGGCTCATAAATAATAAAGGATGTAGTGTGTAGAAATTTAAAAGGTTAGAATGCGACCTTAAACCAGTTTTGGGACCGATAACTTGAAAATATTTTTTTTGTTCGTAGAAATAACTGCCTGTGGGGTCTCGGTTCGACATGTTTCACTTTTTCGATACATTTTTCAACATGGAAAAAAAGGATTCCTTCAACCAAGGACACGTGTATTTCGATATGTTCAAAGCCATATTCTCTTCTTAAGGCTAGCATTTCTTTAATCCAAAGTCAATATCCCTGAATTTAAAAACTCGTACCTTTCATTCAAGGACACTGACTTTGGTTCAAACAAAATCCGAGGCTTAAAACAAGAGAATATGGCTTTATCGAAAGACACGTATCCTTGGTTCAGGGAATCATTTTTTTCTGTGAAGGTGTCGTCTTATTTCTACCATTTGAAACTGTGTTTACTTGTACAAAAAATACACTTGAAATTTCAAAAGTATTGGCAGCGGTGGGATTCGAACCCACGCACAGTGTTTCCTAAATCACTTTTTGCGGCCATAAATCTGAAAAAGTACCTTTTAAGGGGTTTTCGGGGTCGCTGATTACGAATCTGAAGTCAAAATTTTAAAATTCAAAATGGCGGATTCAAGATGGCGGACACTTTTTTGTTTATTGAGTTTTTTCTTAATTTTTAAATGTACTTGGAGTTTATTGGCTTTGCTAAAAACGAATTTGACATTTAAAATTTCCAATTCAAAATGGCGGATGAAGGCTAGAGTTGATATTTTATTATATTTAATAAAAAATTACGAAAATATGCATTTGGGTTCGTTTTAGTTCAAAGAAAAAGCATTTGTTCGCAAAAGTTGAAAAAAACTTTGACAGATGTCAAATATCGATTTTTGGCAAATGACCCATTTTTGCATCAAATTTCGGCAACTTATGAAATTTTTAAGAGTATTTTTGGATTCTGCGTCAAAAAATCATTTTAAAACTTTATTTAATTAGTAAAGAGTTCAAATAGTTTTATTTAAATAAAGCTTAATTCAAAAATGAATTTATGACAAATACCAGTTTTCATGTATTTTTTCATTTAAATTTGTATAAGTTTTTACCGAAAGCTGCCGATGACGTAATTTTTAGTGAAGTCGTTCCTTATTATATATAGAATAATTCTTTTACATAATTGGCTGCCACGAGGTGCCTCTGCAGGGTCCACCTGCATCAGAAAATAAAAATTTATTGTAAATTTTGATTTTTTTTATTACAATTATTTATAGTTTTTAGTCACCTTAAGACAATATTTAATACATATTGATCTTTTGCTGGATATTAGCAAAAGTTATCAGTCCTAAAACTGGTTTGATGCAGCTCTTCAGCCCTCCCTCCTGCGCTAATTTTAAAGTTTAAAGTTTTTTATATGTACACAAACATTAAATAATAATCATTATAATACAAAAATAACATCTTACGATAAAAAAAATAAGAGGGCTTATGTTTACATTTTTGACTTAAGTA